>PVJL010004128.1:0-138383 GCA_004026885.1 Lyroderma lyra
GGCTGAGGGGGACTGGGGCTGGGGTGGGGATGGCGGAACTGCCGAGACTGCAAGGGGGGGACAGGGCTTTGCTGGAAATCGTGGGGGGCCGTGTGCCTGCAGCTTCCAGCACGCTGCCCTCCCTGCCCACGGTGCTGCCCCCCGCCCCCCAGACTGCAGCGCAGAGTCCGCAGGTGACAGCCACAGAGAGGAGCGCAGGGACGCGTGGGAGCCGGGCCTGCAGGAACGCGGGACGAAGCCCCCCATCTCTGCGCGGTCGGGGCTGCCCCTCGCGGCAGCACCCCAGACGGCCCGTCTGCCCGGGGCTGGGGAAGGAAACCCGCAGTTCATCTGCGCCGAAAGGGGGGACCCTGTGGCACCGCGTAGCCGACGTGACACCTGAGGGTAGCGTGAGCGCGTCGGCAGGGGACAGGCCGGCTCGGTCTTCAGCGTTTCCGCACTGGACCCCCGCCCCCCAGCCCGGGGGGGCTCCGCCTGTGTCCTCAGTGCGCGGGAGCTGGCGTCCCCCGTCGGCAAGGCGCCCCGCTTTGTCCCCCACGTCTCCCCAGCTCTCCCAGCGGAGCGACGTTTTCTCTGCGGTGGAAGCACCGCTTCCCACGGGGATTAAGCGCGACGGCAGCGGCAGCGGTTCGTCTGAACCTGTAACTTGGGTTAAACTAACACGGAGGCCCGGAGGCCGGTGGCATTCCCTGTGCGGACCAACGGTTTCCGCAGGGTCTCTGCGGCCAGACGCCTCCGTCAGGGGGGTCCCCCGTGTCGTAGAGGAGGTGCGGTGCCGTCTGTCCCCTGGGCCACCTGAGGTGCTGCGAGAGGGCCCTTGTCCTCGGGACGGGTGGCGCAGGGGGCCCGGGCAGGGCCTCCTGCTGCATCCGGGACCATGTGTGGGTGGCAGGTACTGTCGCTGAGGAGTGACAGAGGCTGGAGAAAGTCTGGAAACCACCGCGGGCCCCGCAGGCTGCAGCTGCAGCGTGACTGCGAGGGGAACATGTCCCTGCTTGTTGGGAGACGGGCGAGGACGGTCACCGAAGCCACACCGGCAAAGAGGGCAGCCATGTGGGACAGGGTGGTGTGACAAGTGTGGGGGACACCCGTCCTGCAGGGGCCCAGACGCAGGGACTTAAACATCATCTAGGGTCACCATCATTTCCTAAAAGGAGCGCTGACATATCCCCCCTCCCCCAGAAGAAAAAGACCATCTCAGATTTAAAGTGAAATTTCTGAGTCACACAGGGTCCTTCCGCGTTCTCATTTCAAGGGGGACGAGCATGAATTGCAGGCTGCGTGTCGTGCCACCCCGCCCCCCCCCCCCGGGGAGGGGCAATGCCAACAGGGTCCCCGTCTTGCGGGTATATGCTCCCGGGGCTGCTCCCGCCGGCCCCCTGCACCTAACCCGTACACGCAGGCCAGGAGGCTCTGTGCCAGCCCCTGGCTGCGGCCGGCCACGCGACCTCCTGCACGTCCTTGGAGCTCCATGTCCTCCGTGTTGTCCAGCCTGGGGGGCCTAGCGCTGATGCCCTCACTCGCCTCCCGTGACAGATCAAGACCGAGGACCTCAATGACTCGCTGCAGCAGACCCTCCTGCATCGGCCATGCCACATGAGCCAAGGATCCGCGGGGATGCCCGGAAGCCAGATGTCTGGGGTGAGTGCCAGCCCATGTCGGGGGGCCCTGACGCTCTCTGTGGGCCAGTGAGTGGAATTCAGGCCTTCTGCAAAATGTGTGACCTCTGCACTGGGCACCACTGACGACATTGGTGTAAAAACCACTGAGGAGAGAGTTAGGAGACCTGGGGTGGGGATGGGGCTACAGAACAGTCTTGAAGGGATGCAAAGGGACACAGTCTTGCCCAAAGGACACACACAGCAGCTGTGGGCCGGGCTCTGCCAGCCCCATGCCGAGGAGCCATAGAATGACAGCAGCTGCTACCACTGGGGAGCACTTTTGTCCCCAGTGGGCCCACACCCCACCCCCAATGCGTCACATCAAAGCCACACGTGAGCGGGCTGCTGTGGGGATGAGGCGGCGTCCATGGGCTGAGCCCCTCGGGGTCTGGGTTGCTGGCGCAGGAGTGTGCGTCCATGCCTCCATTACTTCATTGCAAGTCTTTGATTTGTGCACAGACCTCACAAGCTCAGGCTTGCGGAGGCGCTGACCCCAGGGATCCCAGCCCCACCCCAGGCCCCAGGGGATCCCAGCCCCCCAGCGGCAGGCCCCCGTGTCCATCTCCTGGGCTGGCAGGAGGGGCCCGAGGACATGGACTTGCCGTTTGACCAAACTCCTTCCACTGAGAACTAATAATTTCTCAGCTTCCCCCAGGAAAGGTGCAGGCCCAGAAAATGCCCAAGACCTGGCTGTTAGCCCGGCGAAGTGGTGTCACGTGTTTTTTAATGGATAATGGGGATTGCTTGTCAATTCTTGGGTGTGTGCCCTCGAGGCGTGTATAGTCCATCAGGGACACGGGACTGACACACAGAAGCTAAGCTACGAGGCAAGGCTTAAGTGACAGTGGGTTGCAAGGCTCTATGTGACAACACCAGCATCAGCGGCGTGGTGACCGTGTGCCGCTATGGGGACACAGAGAGGCACCGGGCGGGTCGCTGCACCGGGGGGGGGGGGCCTGTGACCCTGCGCCATGCGCCTCTCCCCACATATAGGATGTGACCTCCCTCCATGCCTTCCAGCAGCTCGTGCTGGTCCCTGGCCACCTACAGTCCGTGTCCCAGCTCCTGCTCTCTCAGACCCAACCCGGGCAGCAAGGTAAGAGTCCTGGGTTCCCCACCTGACCACACAGTGAGGGAACACTGCTGACCCTGGAGGAGGAGCCCCCTGGTGTGAACACCAGTGTGGATGTCCCCTCTTGTCTCCCTCAGACCCACAGCCAGCTGTGACTGGAGGTGCTGGGGCGCATGGAGCTAGGGTGCTCTGGGGAAGGGCGGTCCTGACGGCATTCTGTGCCCCATCTGGGCAGAGCCATGCCACCACCACAGCCTGGTGTTCAGGGCTTCTGCGGCTGGGGGTGGTGACCAGAGGGCTTCGCCACCAGAGCCAAAGGGTCAGAATGTCTGTCACAGTCACTACCATTTCTTGAGCATGATGTGCCAGGAGCTCCACTGGGTGACTTTCCTGATTGCTTTCCCAAAGCCACCTGGTGCAGTAGGTCACCTGGTATGCCTCTGGTGACCTCCTAGAAAGTTCCAGAGCAGTCTGTCTGAAACCTGTGCTCTTGTCGACCTCCTGTACTGCCTCGTCCTCTGCTATTTCAACCAAGGACTCATAGGTCCCAAAGTGATGGAGGACACATGAGCTCTAGGGTCCCTGTCTTGCGCACCTGCCCCAATGACAGTCCCTGTCCCCTGCTGCCAACGCACCTTAGCATAGAGCTGTGACGATGAGTGGGAACATACTTGAACCTGCGGGCATTTATTTTGGCTAAATAATACATAACCAACCCTGGAGTAAGAAAGGGCAGGTGACACTTAATGCAGTTTCTCTTGGGAAGATGTGACATTGGCCAAAATTTGGACTCGGAAACATGCACTGCTAAAAATGACCAAAGTGTATCATTGGGAAACTTCCTTTAAAAGCTGAGTTTTTATGTCCTCCTCCTCCATCCAAATGGGAAAACAGCGAAACTCTACCTCCCAAGGTCAGCGAGGTTATTTGAAATAACCCACGGGAAAAGGTTTTGTGCGTTTCCACAAGAGGTCAAAGGGTGGCCGCGGCGAGGACTCCCCAGCCCCGGCTCTGGCCCATTTATTTTCCTCAGAGGAGATGAGGTCGCAGCTTCTTAGACCAAGGGACAGAAGATGCTGTCCCTCAGCGACCACAACCGAGAGAGCAGAGACCCCGGGGTTCCGGTCCCCCCAGTGAGAGCGAGAGGTCTGGGCTATGGTCCTTCCTATGGGGCGGCCACTGTCAGAGCCACCACCCCGGCCGAGCCCTTGACAGACGGACACTTTTGCTGGAAGGAGCATGTGGTCCTCAGGCTGGGAAGGTGGAGGCTGAGCCCCTGCCCTCCCTTCTGTCCCCGTCCTTCCTGCCAAGTGCTGCCTGGAGCCTCCGGCCAGTGGCCCGCTGCCCTCTGGAGCAGCACTGCCCCATGCACCTGCCTCCATGTCCTCACTCTTCCTACGTGGAAACCCTCAGTGTCCCTGCATCCCTTCCTGTCCTGGGACCCTGCAGTCCTGGGGTACCAGTTCCGTCCTCAGCCCCAGCACCACCGGCAGGCAGGCAGGCAGGACAGGTTTGGGGACCGCTGTTTGCATATGTGTGTCCCTGCGTCTTGCTCTCCCCCGCCTGTGTGTGGCAAGGCTGGGAAGTTCTGTGGGGGCCTCCCTGCAGGGCCTGGGGCAGCTTGAGGGACCTGACGGGGTTGCAGGGGGTGGGGACAGTCATCGTGGTTCCAGGGCTGTAGGGCGTGCCTTTCAGATGGCCTGGATTTTATTTGCTTGCCCTTTGTCCCTCCCCTCTCACCCAGGTCTGCAGCCAAACCTTCTCCCCTTCCCACAGCAGCAGAGCTCACTGCTCCTCCCACCGACGGGGCCCGGCCTGGCATCCCAGGTAAACAGCCCCATTCTGTTACCTCCGGAAGTCTCCCGGCTCCCGACAGAGTCGTGCTCATTGGGTCCCCCACCCCCGCCCCTGCCCCCGCCCCTGGGTGACGTGCTTACCCCCTGGGGACAGGGGACAAGCAGGGGGATAGCCTGTCGGCACATGTGGAAGATCCAGGCCACAGGCAGTGGACTTGGAGGCACAGCTCTTGGGCAGGGCTGCCCCGTGACCCAGGCACTCCGCTCCTGCCCCGACCAAGGCCAGGCCTCCCTCACCGCAGCACCAGAGGCCAGCGGCCTTTACAGGGAAGCCTGGGTGACTGCCGCCCCACGGGGGTGGCCGCAGTCCCATGGCCTGATGTCCCGAGACCACTCGGCCAGTGGCTCTCCCCTTGGGGCCTCCCTTGAGACGCACCATTCCGGACTGCCCCTGGCTGTGGGCATGGGTGCGGGTCGCGCGGTGGGACCGACCGTTGGCAGGCTGCCGTGGCCCCACACCGCACCTGCTCGCCCACCAGAAAAAGGGCCATGCGGCCTGGCCTCGGCGTGTGTGGCTCGGCCTCGGTGTGTGTGACTGCAGCCACGCACCTGCCCGGTCTGCACAGGCGACAACCTGCACCACTGCAGAAGTGCATGTGCAGAAGTGCATGTGCAGAAGTGCTGAGCAGGATCGCAGACCATAACGCCCCTTTTCTGTGCGGACATCCCCGTGGACCACAGGCACCAGGCTGAGCGGCCACAGAGTCCACAGAAGACATCTGGAAGCAGGGTGCCACCTAGTGGCTAAAGCAAGGGGGACACCCGCGTCCAGCTCTCCACCTCCTCCTGAGGCTTCCTGGAGGTCAGCTGGTTGCTCAGTACCTGTGAGCCGGGAGAGCCCAGCAGCTGGGAGGCTGTTCAAAGAGTGACCGAGACCATCCTGGACAGTGGCAGTAAGGGCCTGGCTTAGGGCTGTGGCCATCAGAACGCAGGGGACGAGTGAGGAGGCTTTTGGGGGAGTCGAATCCATGCACTTTGACATCTGATTGGACGTGAAGGGGGAGGGGAAGGTCTGGCAAAGAACTCAGTAAAAACCACACGAATGGACCAAAAGGAAGCTCAGAACGGACTAAGGCTTTGTCCTGAGCGTCGGGTCTGCGCCACCTCCTCCCTGCAGAACAGGATCGAATGCAGACGGCTTCACGTCACCCTGTTCTGAGTGCGTCCCTGGCACAGCGGAAAGAGTCCTTCCTGGTCCTCACAGCCTCAGCCTGAGAACAGCTGTCTCCCTGGTAACCCCAAGTATCTGGGAAGAGAGAAGCAGTGGAGGCAGCCCCAGTCCAGGGGACAGCAAGCTTGCGAAGAGAGAGGACTGTGGACACAACGCTCGGACCCTCGGCCTGGCTCCGTCATCTTCACGAGTCCAGTTCACTCCTGACCCCAGTGGGTACAGCATGGATTCTAGGCTTAAGGGTCCATCATCAAGGTGCATGTAGGTGGCACTGGAATGACTTAGGTTAACGAAACAAAACAAAAAACAAAACACTCAGAAAGCGGTGGTGGAGGAGGTGAAATCGCAGTCACAAGAGCTTGAGATTTTACCGGAATTCTGTAAATGAACGTGGTGCGTCTGGGCCACCTGCTGGGCACCTGGGTGACTGCTTCGTGGAAGTAACAGCAAAGCAGGCAGCCGGTCCCTCGTCCTGAGACGTGGTTTTGAAGCCTTTGTAAACAGCGCTGCTGGAACCGAAAGGGGGGAAGGTACCTGCTCGGACTCAGTGAGTCACGCAGGACAGCCCAGCACGGCCACCTCCCCGCGCCGCACTCTGGCTGCCCCTGCTCAGATTCTCCGATGTCCACTTCCGCCCCACTGAAAAACAGGAACCCCGCGTAGCCAGGGGTCGGGCACCCTCTGAGTGAGCCCGTGGGGGCGACAGAGGAGAAACCGCCGCTCGGTCCGTTGACTGTCTGTCTGTCTGTCTGCTTGGCTTGTGTCCCCGTTAGGCAGTCGGCCGCTCCGGGCTGGCAGGCGCCTCTTTGGAACCCCACCTGGAAGTGTCCCAGCACCTCCCCGTGCCCAAGCACCTCCCGGGCTCCGGGGGCGCGGACGAGCCCAGCGACCTGGAGGAGCTGGAGAAGTTCGCCAAGACCTTCAAGCAGAGGCGCATCAAGCTGGGCTTCACGCAGGTCAGGTTGTGGGGCGGAGCCGGGAGCGGCGGGCGGAGCGCGCGCCGGCGTCCCCCCTCCGCCCTGAGAACCGGGCGCAGCCGCCGCTGCTGGGGAGACGGAGGGCCCCGCTGCGGGAGCAGGGGCGTGGGGGGCGGGCGAGGGGCCGGGCGCCCGGGCGGAGAGGAGGCTCGCTGGGGCGCGCCCGTCGCTGACGCCCCTCCCCCCCGCCGCGGCGCGCGCGCAGGGCGACGTGGGGCTGGCCATGGGGAAGCTGTACGGCAACGACTTCAGCCAGACCACCATCTCGCGGTTCGAGGCCCTCAACCTGAGCTTCAAGAACATGTGCAAGCTGAAGCCGCTGCTGGAGAAATGGCTGAGCGACGCAGGTGCGCCGGCGGGACGCGTGCGCGCGTGCGCGGTGCCCAGAGCTCCCTGCCGGGGAGGGGCCGGCCCCGATGTGGGGCGGGGCTCACGGCACCCGCTGAGTCTAGTCCCCACGCTCCCCGAAGACAGCGCGGTCTGCACAGCCGTCAGCTTCCTGGACGCGGTCAGGGGCTTGGGGAGGCGGGGTCTCCAGAGTCTCCCGCGAGGAGGTGGCGGCGGCAGTGGACCCAGCAGAAGGCCTCTCTCTGGCTAGTTCTCGAGGGCACGGCGTTCCTGGGCGCTGGACTGGTCAGGAAGCCTCCCAGCGGGGCTGGGGTTTGCAGGCAGGTGTGGTGGCCCGGGAGGCATTCCCGCGGGGCCAGGACGGAAGCTAAGGGACACGTTCTCCCAACGCTGAGTGCAAGAGTTCGCTGTCGGGGGATGGCACCAGACAGGGCTTCTTGGCGGGGACACTGCTGGCACCTGGGGCAGGTGACCCTTTGCTGTGGGGGCCGTCCTGTGAGTCATTCCCGGCGTAGTTAGCAGCGTTTTTGGCCTCCGCCCACTAGATGCCAGTAGCTCCCACTCCCAGCTGCGACGCCCCAGACGTCCCCCCAGGGTGGTAGTGGAGCCGAGTTGCCAGGTTGGGAGCCCCTGCTCCGGCTGAGAAGGAAGGGGCGGAGCCTGTGCCAGGGTTGGGCTCTGCTCACAGTCCACGTGGATGCGTGGTCACCGTGGGAAAGACCGGGTGGGCAACCAGGGACGTGGCCCCCTGGGAAGTCCTTTCACGTGGAAACATGTGAGGGGCCAGGACGCTCCCTCCCCAGACTGTGCCCTCTGCAGTGAGAGATGTGGTCAGACTATCTTCGGATCTTTGGGTAAGAACCTTCTAGAATGGGGTCCAACCTTGTTGCTTGGGCCACAATGGAGGAAGAACTGTCTTGGGCCACACGTAAAATGCACTCACAGTAACAACAGCTGATGAGCTAAGAAAAGGTCCGGGCATAATTTTCGTGATATTTGAGGAAAGTTGACGCATTTGTGTTGGGCCGCCTTCCAAGCCGTCCTGGGCTGCATACGGGCCTCAGGGTGCGGGTTGCACACGCTCGTTTTAGATCGGCCACGTCCAGCCTGCGGCCCAGGACAGCTTTGAATGTGGCCCAATGCAAATTCTTAAAATATTATGGGACTTTCTGCAGGCCTGGTTTTTTAGCTCATCGGCTGTCGTGAGTGTTGGTGTGTCGTATGTGTGGCCCCGGGAAGCCGAAAGGCTGGACACCCCTGATGTAGGTCATTTCTAGTGTGATCTCCCATCTGACCGCTGAATCCATCCTGGGGGATAGTCCTGCCCATCGTCAGTCTCACAGCCTTAGCTCCAACGCCAGCGCTCCGCTGCTGAGTCCCGTGGCTCTCAGGTCACAGTGCCACTCCCAGCTGTCCGTGCTCACGTCAGGCGCACATACGAATGGCACACGTAGGAACGGCACACGCAGGGGGTTCGCCTGCACCAGTCACACCCACACGTGGTGGTGGGGGCCAGGGCTGTGATCGCAGACACGGGGGTCTCTGCCCAGAGCTAGGAGCACAGCAGGGTCTGGGTCTGCGCTGCGTCCCCTGGGGGGAGGGGCCTTTCCTGCAAAGGCCTCCCGTGGCCGCAGCAGAGCCGTGCGCGTTCCCGCTCGGAGCTTTCTCTGCTCTCTCACCCTCCGGACAGAATCCTCCCCATCGGACCCCTCCGTGAGCACCCCCAGCTCCTATCCCACCCTCAGCGAAGTGTTTGGGAGGAAGAGAAAGAAACGCACCAGCATCGAGACCAACATCCGCCTGACTCTGGAGAAGAGGTTCCAAGACGTGAGTGGCGCCCGGGTGGGCGTGGGGGGCGGGGCTTGTCCGACGCCAGCCCCTCAGCACCTGGCACCTCCCGCGGGGAGGGCTCGGGGAACGCAGACGCCCCCCGCCCTGGGCCCCGGGGGCTCCGGTGAAAGTCTGCCCTTCACTCGGGTTCCAGGAACCTCTCCCCCCCTCCCCCGACCCTCCTGCCCCGACTCGTACTTGGGGCCCTTTGTCCCCATCACTGGGACCTTTACAGGGTCTCCAAAGAGGGTGTAGCTCTGCATCCAGATAGGTAAAGGGACCACAGCTGGGCACTGCAGATAAGTCTTTATTTCCTCTGCATTGTTTTGTGTTTTTCAAACTATCAATCTAATCAATGCTCATTGTAAATGATTGGGAAAATACAGGAAAATGTAGGAAGAAAAAACCCATCATCATCATCAAATGACATCTCAGTGTATTCCTTCACTTTTTTCTTCCGCCCACATTTAATGCAGTGACCTTTTCTTCTAACCTGTAGCAAAGGCATGCTCTTGAGCCAGTGTGTGCACGTTAAGGTCACTGCGTGTCCCCTGGAAGAGGGGGACAGCTGTGGTCTGGACAGCTTCTGGGCCAGTTCCCCACTCTCACCACTCAGGCCCCTAAGAGGCGTGCCCTTGGCTTTGCTCAGCCTGGCTCCGGCCTCCAGGACGGTGGCCCCGCCAGCAGGTTGTCCTGTGCGTCTGGCTCAAGGACCTGATGGCTGCATCCTGCTGACAGGGTGACACGGTCTGGTGTTTCCTGCTGTGGGTCTCTCAGGGCAGCGGGAGTCCAGGAGCGGGTGGGGGGCTGTGCCCCGAGGCCGGTGGGGGCGGGCTGGGGCAGGGTGACCATCTCTCCACACGGGTCAGCCCTGGTGTTTCCAAGTTTGAGGCAGCCCGGGAGCGACCAGGCCATCAGGGGAGAGCAGAGCAGAGTGTGGGTTCTGAGAGTTCTCCCCGCCCCACGGGGCTCACCGGTGCCTCCTTTTCCACACTTCTCCCGAAAGGAGTGAGACGAGCACCGGTGTCGGGCCCCGTGCGTGCAGTGTACACACATTTTCTCCCGCGGTTCCTCACAGTGATCCTTACGGTGGGCGTTGCTGTTCTCGTTTCCTAGGTTATGTGAGGCTCAGAGAGGTGAAGCACATTTCCTAAGGACACACAGGAAGGATAAAGCCAGTGTCCCCCCTGGGTCCGATCCACGTGCTGTTCTGTCCTGCTTCCTTGGCACACCTGCCCCCCCACACCCGATCCTGACTCCATGCCTTTGTCCCCTGACTGCCCGCTGCCCCTCGGTCTCTGCAGAACCCCAAGCCCAGCTCAGAGGAGATCGCCATGATCGCAGAGCAGCTGTCCATGGAGAAGGAGGTGGTGAGGGTCTGGTTTTGCAACCGGCGTCAGAAGGAGAAGAGAATCAACTGCCCTGCGGCCCCGCCCATCAAGCCGTCAGTCTATGCCACCCGCCTGGTGAGTGCCTGGGACGCGGGCTCCCTGCCAGGTGCACCAGGGGGCGGGTGGGGGGGGACCTGGGGACACAGCGCCGCTGTCCTGGGGGACATGGCAGCCAGGAGACGAGCTGTTTCATAAGCTGCACCGCGGTCATGCCTTCGCCCAACAGCTATCCACCATGTAGTGCATGTCGGCCTTGGTGCAGAGTTCCGGGGACACATAAGTAAACGGTGCCTGTCCCCTCTCCCCGAGGACCTCACAGCGTAGCCGGGGAGACAGACGAGTACACAAATGACAAGCACCTGGAGAGGTTCTCTGGGAGAGCTTGTCGCCGTGGCTAACAGGGCCCTGGGAGGTGTGGCTGGGGACCGCCTCCCTGAGGAGACCGCTGTCACCTGGCCTGAGTCTAAAAGGCCAGAAGAAGTGAAGAGGCAAGTGAGGGGGATGGAGTCTCCTCAGGGGACCATCTGAGGACAGGGGTGTCAACCAGGGAGCCCGTGTGGCTCATTCACGCAGCTGCAGGAGCCCCGTTGGAGGGTGTGCACAGATGAGGCCAGTGGGTCAGCCAGCCTTGACGGAAGGGGCTGCTGTGCTGAGACACGTCACGTCCCCGAAGGCTGTCCTAGCAGGCCACCGTCACGTCCAGGTCTGCTTCTCGGAATGACGTCCCTGGCGGCAGTGGGAACGGGAGTCAGAGACGCAGGAGGCCAGTTGGGAGGGCGCTGCCATGACCCAGCAGAGAAGCGATGGGGCAAGAATGAGGGGGCGAGGGACCCGGGAGGGGAGCAGGAAGGGCCGCTGGGTGTTGGTGGCAACCAGCACGCGGGGCGGGGCCCCGGAGAGGGTGGCTGGGAAGAGGCCGGGGGTGGTGCCCTCGGTGGGACCAGCACACACAGGAGTGGCGGCTCTGGGGACCGGGAAAGTGGTGACTCCCATTCTCTCTGTGACTGTGATGTCACGCAGGCTGCAGTGTCCACACGCATGGGGACTCATGAGTCTGCAGGGTGGGAGAGACGGCTGGGACAGTGGCATGGATCGGGGAGTCACATGCAGGCTCGTGGTGGTTGCCATCCTGGGTGACGCAGAATGGGAGGTCCAGGTTGCCGCGCTGTGGGACGTGAGAGTTGGAGGGATGGGCAGAGGGTGGGGACGAGGGGGGACACTGAGGAGGAGGGGCAGGAGAAGCAAGAGGCTGCCGTGGGATCGACATGTGGGGTGAGGTGCGTGGTGGGGGGCTCGGGGCCCTGCCGCTGGGACACAGACCAAAGGCACCTGTGGGGTCTGAGGAGGTGGACCCCCACTCTGGTTTAGAAGCTAGCACGGAAAACACCAGGGCGGGCAGAAGCGCTGGTCTGTGAGGAGGCATGAGACTCCACGACGACATGGTGCCTTTGGGAATCGTCCGGGCAGACCTAGGGGTTCAGGGCCCAGGCAGAGTGGTGGCAGGGGGCCAGCTGAGCCATGGACACTGAGTTCCTAAGTGCTCTAAGGACCCACAGAAAATTGTAGGTGACAGGCAATGCGATGGTTGTTCATCGTGCCTTCCCTAAATATTTCTGGGGTGCCCCGCATGCGTTTGGCCCTGAGATACCAGGATGGACAGCACAGGTGTGGTCTCTGCGCACACACGCACGCCGCTCGTGCTCAGGGGTACCGAGGAGATGCCCGAGGACGTGCGGGCCCAGCCCTGTCCTGCTGTCAGGGCTCCTCCGGGGAACCGTGTTCCAGCTGACAGCAGAAGAATGGGTGGACCTTATGGGGGGAAGGTCTGAGCTGGGAGGACGGGGAGGAGGGAAGAACATTCCAGATGCAGGAAGCAGTGTGTGCGAAGGCCCTGAGACTGGGGAGGTAGGAAAGGAAACAGGGCGTGGGGGCGAGGACGCTAGCAGGGTGGGCAGGGACTGCCTTACACAGGGCGTTGTCGGCCATGTTTGGAAATCAAACGTGTCCTAAGTGCTCTGGAATCTTCCAGAACGGGGCTTTGATTGGAGCAGACGGGAGGTAGGTTCTCGGTTTGGTTCGACCCCAGCCCAGGATGCCAGCATGGAGAGAAGCAGCAAAGGTGTGCTGGGGCCGTTTGGGTCATCGTTTGGCACACACCTGCCGAGCGCCCACGGAGCCCGGGGCCGGAGCAGACCCCGGGGTGCAGCAGGGCACCCCCCTGCCGCTGCAGCCCAGCGCGGCCAAGAGGTCCCGTGAATGACGGCGTCAGTCCTGTGCTGTCGTGGTGACAGCAGGTAGAGACAGTGTGCTGGCCCTGTCCTTCAGGTCTCCTTGGGATTAGGACACAGTTTCTTCTGCTTCTAACGTGAAATGATCTCCAAGATGATGCAGTGAAGCAAAACAAACGAACAGGCACAGTGGTGTGCGGCCGGAAGCTGCCGTTCATATACGAAGTTAAAAGGGGGAACCGTGTGTGCGCGCCCGTCCGCGTGTGCCGTAGCTGCCTGCCGCTGTGACCGGTACCTTCTCTGAAACAACAGCAGACTTGCTGGGCGTGGCCCCTGGGAGGGATGCGCAGGGGAGGGAGGTCCCTGATAGCATCTCCTGCGCGCTGCCCACACTGGCTGTCACACCTGCTCTGGGAGGGCAGGTAAGTGAGCACGGCCCCGCGGCTGATTGGTTAGGAAGGGGTGGGGTGCTCCCCATCGGGGACGGGAGGAACCTCAAATCGCAGCCCCCTGAGCAGCGCCGCCTCCCGTGGGAGCGTCCCCGTCGGCGTGAGCGGGCTGTGGGCAGTGCGGGCGGGTGCCGGTTTCGAGCAGCGTTCAGACACACGCAGCGGCCAGGCTTCCTTCCGGAAGGAAGGGAACGAACGCTTCACCCTGCCGGGCGCCGAGCTGGGAGCTTCGTGAACATCTCATGCCGCCTCAGTTAAGAGAAGGGGCAGTTGGGGAAGCCGCCTCTCCACCGGTTTGCAGAGGACAAGCCCACACCCCAGCGGCACAGGGGACAGTGGTGCAGCCCGGTCTCCCAGACCTCGTGGGCTCCGAGTCCATTCCTTCTGCTCCCCCTCGTTCTGGGTTCTAAGACAGGAAGACTGGGGTGGGGGGTGGGGAGGGACATTCCTAACCTGTGCGGGAGCTTCCACTCAATCACCTTAGGTCCCTTCCGCACCTTGGCGCTGAGGACACTGCTGTCCCCAGGGCAGGATGGAGCGCCTGGGAGACTGAACTCAACTCCGTCTCCGCGCATCCACGGGCCACGCACGCGTCCACTGACAGGCTTGTCGGGGCAGCGCTCTGCTGCCCTGAGCCAAAGCAGGCTTCCCTTAGGACGGGTGGGGTGCGGCCTGGGAAGCAGGCAGCCTGCGGTGTCTGCCACCAAGACGTGTGTGCCTTGTGTCACCAGGGCCCGCAGCTCTGACTGGGCGGTACCACAGAAACTTTGCCAGGGGACACGTGGGAGGGCCGGCAGGGCCAGGTGTCAGCACAGGGGGCTGCAGGGCTGGAGGCTGCAGGGAGTCCCAAGGCTCCCTGTGACATGGGACAGCACGTGGGCGTGGGCGTGGGCCAGGACGTGGCGCAGAGCCCGGAGGAGGGAGCAGAAACGCAGGCTGATGCGCTCCCATTGCCTTGCAGGTGTCCTCTCCCTCCGCGTCTCTGGGCCCCCTCACCGTCCCTCCCGTCCACAGCGCCATGCCCGGAGCAGGTGAGCTTCACGGCGACGTTTCCGAGTTAAGTGACGGGGTGTTGGGGCTGAGCCCCCCGAGGCGGCACCCCCAGACCGTGTTTCAGAGGGCGTCGGGGTCGGCGCTGGAGGTTTGGGACACTGAGGGGGCCACGTTCAAACGGGCTTGCTTCCGTGCTGATGGCAGCTCCCCGCAGCTCCCCGGAGCGGTCCCGCCGCCCAAGGGGCCCGAGGGCGGCTAAAGGCCGGCAGGGTTTACCGGCCCCGCTCCCTGCAGAGCTCTGTTCCCCAGCGTGTCCGCAGCATCTCCCAGAGCCCACCGCGCCGGCCATGTGTCCCTCCGCGCCGGCCATGTGTCCCACCGCGCCCAGGGCAGCCCCAGGTCGGTCCCGCCACGCGTTCAAGCACCTGAGCGTGGACTGAAGGGCCACGCCACTCGCTCTGTGTGGGGAGCTGGTGTGCTGGCGGCCAGTGCAAACCTGCGGCCTCCGCGGTGGGGACAGGACCCGGGCGCGGCGGGGCGGGCCTGGCCTGGCGGCGCCCCTGTGTGCGCAGGGCCTCCTGTCCCCGCCGGGGCACTGTCCCGGCTTTCCTGTCTCATCCTTCCTCCCGGGCGTTTCTTGTCCTTTCCCGTCTCTCCCCGGGGTCTGGGGCTGAACATGTGCGCTTGCGCGGCGCCGGGCACGTGCAGGGGGACAGCGGTGGCACCTGGCCGAGCATCGGGCAGGTCTGGGACTTGCAGAACCCGCCGTGCCACTCTCCTGGGCTGGTCCGAGGAGCGCGCTTGCGACGAGCGCCCCTGCGGGCCGGGCCCTGGTGCTCACGGGGCGCGGCCGGGCAGGGGGGTGGGAGAGCCTGCGAGCGCTCCGGCGCCCTTGTGCGCAGGGCTGTCCCGGGCTCCCAGGACCCAGCCGCATCATTCCCCCTTGCTTTCGCCTCCCCTCATCCTCAGTGACGTCGTCCTGCTCCCCTGGGAACACCAGCAGGCCTTCGTCCCCCGGCTCCGGCCTCCACGCCAGCAGCCCCGCGGCGGCGGCTCAGAATACCTCCAAAGCCGCCCTGAACGCCTCCAGTTTTAACTCTTCAGGGTAAGATGTAGGGCCGGCGCAGCCGCAGCCCCGCGGGCGGCCTGCGGCGTGTGAGATGCAGGTCAAAACCTCGGGAAAGAGCTGTCACCGGGCTGGGAAGGGGAATGGGCGGCAGGGAGGGGACAGAGTGCAGGGCAGACTGGACGTCACCCCAGCGAGTGGGACTTTAAAGAGAAGCTCCTGTCAACAAAGCCAAAATTTCCATCACCTCGGGAAGGTGGGAATCCCCAGAGGCTCCTATTGGAGGGCCCAGGCAGTCTCCCCCTCACACCCGTAGGGCGGTGGGGCCGTCTGCCAGCGACCGCGCTTCACGTGCGGCGACTTGGGGATACGGGGAGCAGCTCCCGGTCTCTCCCACAACTACGCGGGCGAGCTGAGCCCCCCAAGAGAAGTGTTTTGAGGACTGACGCTTTGGGTCTCCCCCGATTCAGAACGAGGTGTGGCAGTGGGGGGACAGGTGAGCCCCCCAAAGCTGAATTCCCTTGTCCAAACCCAGGTGGCTCAGCCAGGTGACCAGCTCTCGTCGGCCAATCGCTGCACAGCCCCAAAGGCTGGAGCCCCTCAACCACCCCCACCAAAAAGAGCGGGAAACCGTAGAACGTGCATTAACAGTTCTGAGATGTAATTCGTACGCTGTAAAATGGGTCATTTCAAAGTGTGCCGTTCAGTGGCCTTTCACACACTCACAGGTTGTGCCACGGCCACCGCCGTCGACTTCCAGGATGTCTGCATCACCCCTGCAGGAGAGCCCTGCAGCCAGCAGTCCCTGCCACTCCCACTGCCCCTCAGTGCATCTGGCTTCCCGCCGACCTGTTTCTTTTCCTTTCCAGATCTTGGTACCGATGGAATCATCCCACCTACCTCCACTGAGACCAGAATGTTCTCCCGCCCCTCCTGGGTCCTATTCCCCACCTGTCCTCTGCACGGACACGCTGCTTTCAGCGGAGGATCCCCGCCGTCAGTGAACCTGGACTCTTGCTGCCTTCATGAGCGAAGACCTCCGGAGAGCCAGACTGTGACTGGCGTGGCTGACTCCTCGTGTTCCGGAAATACATCCCCGCCCTGGGAGTTGGCCACTCTCACCCGCCCTGCCTGTGCCCTTGCCAGTTCTCACTGTTCCAGCCGGCACCGCTGGGGCACCGGGGCCTCAGACAAAGGACTTCTTGCCGTTACCCTGAAACTGGACAGCCATTTGCCTGGCGTGCCAAACTCCCGGAAGGGGACATCCTGGTTTCCACTCTGAACTTTGCCACAGGCTTCGAACTGATTCTAAAATCTGTGACGATATTCGCATCCAGCGTCTTCCCCCAAAGCCTTGATGTTCTACTCAGTCGAGTTTTAGGGCTCAGTTTTCTTTCGCACCCCTTTCTCTTTGGCCCTGCCCCCTTTTTCTAGAACCCAAATCCATTCGTGTTTGTGTTCCCCAAGTTCCCTGCCCTTTACAGCAGACAGAGTCCCTCCGTCCCCTGGGCACGCTTCTCTGCCCACAGGTGCTCCTCCGTCCATTGCGTGTGACCCGGGGCCCACACCTACTCCTGTCCTTCCCGTGTTTCTCCGCGTCGCGTCCACCCTCCCTTCTGGCTGCGGGAGGCAGTGCACGGACGCAGACGTGCAGCGGCGATGATGGCCGCCTGCCTGTGTGTGCATAGCCCCTCCCGTGTCTGCGTTAGGTCCTCTCCTGAATGCGGGTGCCCCAGCAAAGCGTTTTAACTCAGGTGTAATACTCTATCTCCTTTAAAAAAGAAAAAGAACAAAAAAGAAAGGAAAAGATACCGAAGTGTGAGATACTGCGCTCCCACAAGAGTTCACACCGGGGTGGGGGGGCTGGGAGGTCCTGGTATCGTCCCAGGAGCATCACCTCCTGTCCCCTTCCTGTGGGCCAGTGTGCAGAGGTGTCACAGGAAGCCATTCCAGAAATGGCAACTTTTTTCTTTTTAAGACTGCATATCCAAGAGAATGTTGAGTTTAAGGGAATCTCAGTGTTCCTAAATAAATTTGTGTCGTGATCACATAAACTCTTCCACTACTGGTGAGAAGAGGTTCGGTTTATTCTGCACCTTTGGGGGCGGATCCGAGTGCATCTGATGAGATGGAATGGGGAAACTGTTTCCAATTGCATGAAGTCTGTTGCCCCCCCCAGACTGATGCTAAAGCTGACGTCCATTCACGAAGGGCTTGGAAGACTCGAGTTCCTACGCTTTTTCACAGAACAGCCTGGAAGGCAGAGAAAGCGAGAGGCTGATTTCCTCGTTTTGTAAGGGAGGGAACGGTAAACAGTGAAGGTCAACGGCATGCCGAGACTAAAGAAGTAGAGGCTGAGGGTACCGGCTTGAATCTCGGCTTCTAAAGACCAATTATGCATAACTGACGACGGAAAGCAGTAGGTACCTAAGGCAGAGAATAATTTGGTAACCATGCCTTCGGGCCTGGAATGCTCTGTGATCCTGGTGAGGGGCTTGAGGGGCAGGGAACTCTCCTTGTGGTTTTCCTGAGGTTAGTAAAGCCTTAAATACTTACCATTCCGGAGGTGACTACTGACCTGGAAAGGGAGGCCCTTCAAAAATGTAATGGCTGAAGGAGAAGAACGAAAATTGGGAGTAGATATTTGTCGCCAGTAATAATATGTAAGTAGGAAATCTAGACCTAAATGATCGAGAGGTCACGGCGCTTGACGTTCGAAGGGGGCTTCAGTGAGGATGCATGTCTTGGGGCGTGGAGGGTGGGGAGGCCTTCTGGCGGGGCGCTGGTTGCTCGGCAAAAGCGAGTTGAAAGGGGCTTGGTGTTCAGCAAGCAGACAACAAGAGGAGACTCAACAGTAATGTAAGTGTAAAAGGGAATGTTCCGCCATGCCTGAGCACATCTGCATGTGCACGCATGTTGTACATGTGTGTGTGTGTGCCCATATATGCACATGTGCGTGCACGTGTGTTGTGCATGTGTGCACACCAGTACATGTGTGTGCATGTGTTGCACACATGCATGCTCGTGTGCACACATGTACACGTGTGCACGTGTGCCCTCTTCCTCATACACTCCTGGTGCTAAAGCTGCCTGCTCCCTGCAGCGGTCCTGGCTACCTTGACATCTGACTCAGGTGAATGTTGCAAGTTGATCTGCAGTGTCCAACTGTTCATGCACTTGAACTTCAAAAAAGAAAAACCTTTTTTTTTTTAAGAGCAGTTTTAGGCTTACAACAAAATTGAGAAGGGACAGAGATTTCTCACATACCTGTCTGCACGTGTGCATAGCCTCCCCAGGTACTGACATCACTCATCAGAAAGTGCGCTTTTTACCAAGGACGAACCTGCCCTGACACATCCCAATCACCCAAAGCCATCGCTTACCTCACAGCTCGCTCTTGGTGTCGTGCTTTCTACAGGCTTGCACAAACGTATTATGACGTGTGTGTGTGCTTAGCATCATGATCCCGTACCAAGTCTCCTCGCTGCCGAAAACGTCCTCTGTGCTCAGTGCCATCATCTCTCTGCCCCCTATGCCCTCGGCAACTGCCAACCTTTCTACGGTCGCCATGGTTGTGCCTCTTCCAGAATGTCATGTAATTGGAATCATGTAGTATATAAGACTGACTGACTCCACTTAGTAATACGCATTTAAGGTTTCTCCATGCTTTTCATGGCTTGACAGCTCATTCCTTTTCAGCTCTGAATAATATTCTAGTATCTGGAATGTACCACAGTTTATTTATCCATTTATCTACCTACTGAAGGACATCTTGGTTGCTTCCAAGTTTTGGTTAATTGTGAATAAAGCTGCTATAAACATCGGTGTGCGGGCTTTTGTGTGAACGTAAAATTTCAGTCCCTGGGGGTAAACGCCGAGAGCTGTGATTGCTGGAGTGCCATGGTAAGAGGACGTTTAGTTTTCTAAGGGACAGCCCAACTGCCCTCCAAGGTGGCAGCACCATTTTGCAGTCCTGCCAGCAGGGAGCGAGCGCTCCTGTGGCTCCATGGTCTCCCCAGCATTTGCTGTCCGTATCCCAGGTTTTGGCGATTCTAACAGGTGCGCAGTAGTTACCTCAGGGTTTCCATTTCCATTTCCCTGGTGACACATGATCCCTCCACGTGCTTATTTCCCTTCCGTGTCTTTGGTGAGGAGCCCGTTGAGGTCTCTGGCCCATTTTTTGATCACGTTGTTTGTTTTCTTACTGATGAGTGTTAAGAGTTCTTTGTATATTTTAGATAATGGTCCTTTATCAGATGTGTGTTTTGCAAATACGTTCTCCCCGTCTGTGGTTTCTCTTCTCTGATGCTCCTGATACTATCTTTTGCAGAGAAGAATTTTTTTTTTTAATTTTAGTGAAATATAGCCTTTCAATTATTTATTTCTTGGATCATGCCTTGCAGCTAAAAACATCATCATCACACCCAGGGGCTTCTAGGAGTTTCATAGTTTTGGGGTTTACATTTAGAGATAGCATCCATTTGAGTTGATTTTTGTGAGGCCTGCAAGGCCTGTGTCTACATGCTGCTGCTGCTGCTGCTGCTGGTGGTGGTGATTTAACTGCAGGTGGATTTCCAGTTGTTCCTGCACCTTTTGTAGAAGCAACTATCTCTTCTCCATCTCATGTCACGTCGATTTTGCTGGCCCACGCATCCCACTTTGGGTAGCATGGGCTTGGAGGACATGGTGACATTATTCCCTCGCCAATAACATCACAGGTTTTCTGTTGTCCACATAATAATATGACTCAGCCTGGCATCATCGTAGGCTGGCATCTGCTATTTAAGATCATCTAACAGTGATGGCTCTCCAAGGTCACTGGTCGTCGGAATGAACCCCGGGCCGGTTTGAAAACACATAGATTCCTGGGACTCACACCAGGCCTACTACCTTACCAAGGTGCGGCCTGCACAAAGGGCATTTTAGAAACACTTCCCACAGGGTGCACACAGTAGGATTCGGGAGCCACCGGAAGCTTCCAGTGTGCTTTCCCAGGTCCATTTCCCATCCATTCAGCCAGCAAATCCCTGCCTCCCACCAGGAACCAGGGAAACAAAGGTGAAAGATGGCACGATTCTTAGTCTGCGAGCCTTGGCAAGACTGAGGGCTGAAATCAGACCACCTGCTGTTCCCGGGGCCTAAATTCTCACCCCCCGCCTGAGGTCTGCTTGGACGAGTGTCTGGGCCTGTCAGCACCCGGCCCGCGCTTGTGCTGATCAAACCACGTCCTCTTTCCCGCGTTTGAGTCTCTGCACTGACGTCGTCATCTCTTCAAATTTACTTTCCTGGGTCTTAACATCGGACCAGAGAGGAGAAGGAGTTGACCCCAAATGGCAGAACAACAGCAATTAACCTTTGCATAGTGGCTTCCTGTGCCAGCCACGGTGACAAGCCCTTTCCACGTTGAGTGTGTGACATTCTCACAGTAACCCAGGAGACAGGTGCTGTTACGGCCCCTCTTCTGTGGAGGAGAGATTGGGAGTCGCAGAAAACGCCGCTAACTTGACCAGACGAACCGGCACGGCATGTTGAGGAATAGCTTCTCACTCCCAGGCCGCGCATTGCTCTGCACACGAGTGGTTTGCGCGCGCGTTTCAGCACTTAGACTCAAGCACGAAGGACCAGGGGGTGCGCAGTAGGGGTGCAAGCACGTAGTGGGTGCTCAGTGCTGGGGCCTGGATGGGCTGTCCCTTCATGGGAGAGGTGGGGGGGCGGGGGGCGTGCAACCTGATTCAAACCAGACGACGCACCAGCGGGAGCGGCAGCTCGCAGGTCGCGCATCACCACAAGGTCACGACCTCGACCCCGCGCCACCCATCCCCCAGCCCGGCCCTGCGCGGAGGAAGACCCCTGGCCCGCCCGCTGTCGGCGCGTCCCCCCCCCCCGCCCCCCGGCCGCGGCTGCGCTCCGTCCTCCCAGCCAGCAGGTGCCCCCAGGGCCCCGGCTCCTCCGCCGCCAGCGCCTCATCCTCTTTCCCTCCGCCCGCGGCTTCCTGCTCCCGGATCCGGGGGCCCTGCGCTCGGGTCCCCCGCGCCCGCGGCGTCCCGGTTCGCTCGGCCAGGTAACAGCGCGGCGTGCCTCGAGGCCCGGCCGGGGCGGAGGCGGCGCGGTGCCCGGGGTGGGGGCGGGGGTGGGGTCCGGCCGGGCGTGGCCGCTGTCCGGGGCCCGGGGCCGCTCCCCGCCGCCCGCGCGCCTCTCCCCGGGGCGGGCCCCCCACGCCCTGTCCCGAGAGGAGGAGCCGAGGCCCAGGCGTGCGGGAACCGTCCCGAGCCCGTTGGCAGATGCCTCCTCTCCCGCGTGGGGACTGGCGGCCGCGGCGTTGGGGTCCGCGGAGGGGGGATGCTGATCCGCACGCCCGCAGGCGCCGCGCCGCATTCGGGCCGCTGGCCCCGAGCTCTGGAAGGACATCAGAGGGGGCTGTCCTTGTCACGCGGGTGCTTTGCAGTTCGGGCCTTCACTCTGCAAATGGGCCTAGATGTTTCACAGAAGTGATGGGGGGACCGGACCAGAGGATCGAGGTGTTCTTTTTTCACGTCAATTTTAAATTTTTCAATTCGTTTTGACATTCAGGATTATTTTTTTTATCGGTTTCAGGTGCACAGCAAACTGGTTAGACGTTACATAACGTACAAAGTGACCCCCCCCAATACATCTAGGACTGGTGTCCAGTCGCCCCCCGCGGACTGACCGCGATTTGCCAGAAATCTCCCACAGGTCCCTGAAACGGTCTAAATCACCCTAAAGTACATTTATTCTTTCCTTATGAATACATCCTGAGAAGATGAAACTAGTTCATGGACCAGCAGCAAACCTGGTGGGTCGGGTCCTGGGCCTGACGGCTGGAAACCTCTGGTGCCCACCTGGCACCACACTAGGGACTACACGATCTACGACTATTTCTGTTTTCTTTGTTCATTTTTGTTCTTTAGGTTCCCCACGTCAGTGAAGTCATGTAGTGTTTCAGTTCTCTTTTTTCATTTCTTCCGGTCCCTTTTTCTTTAACTACGGAGGCTTGAAGACATTGAAGGGACCTGTCCACGCGCTCTTGCTGGCTCGTTAGAGGCAGAGACAGGACTGGAACCCAGGGCTATGTCTGTTTTCTTGGATAGAACTCTGACTTCAGATGAAAGCTGTACAGAACTTGACCTTCTTAAAGCCCTCCTTGGATAGCATTCTTGGGAGTGGCTTGTGTATTGAAGTGAGTGGGTCCGCAGAGAGAATGCCACTTGTCGGAATAGGATTAAACATAAGTGTAGCCACGCAGAAAACCCCTGCTGAGATGAGACAGACCTCTGAAGTGTTTTTGCCTTTTTTTACGTGTGTTTTTGACAGAGGGGCTCGTGAATATTCGTAACGACATCTTGGTTACTTTTAGATTTTAGTTCTGTTTGATTAAATTGACTCAGTTATGGTCATTCTTGCCTTAATATCTTTGTCACCAGTAAAAATTTCAAAGTGTAGTTTTCTGACTTTGTTTCATTAAGTAATTGCCTTAAAGATATGTTTATATCTCAACAAAAACTTCCCACTTGTATCCCAAAACCCTGCTTCCTCCTTCGTCCATGTTTTCGTTGGATTTCAGGACTGAATAGAACTGGAATTTATTTTCCCTTCCAAAATATCTGAACTCTGTTAGGTTCTATATTTAGGTCTACTTCAAGTTTCAATTTTGACTGATAAACTTGTGACCCAAATCCAAACTTCAGTTGAGTTTAGTATCAACTTAAAACCACAGTAAACGGCTGTGAGTCATATGACCTCCAGTCGAGACCACAAGTGATGGTGGAGTGGTTTTTTGTTTTGTTTTGTTTTGTTTTCATGAGAGCTTCTTTTTTGGATTTTTGAAATGTGAGCACATGATCTAATACATGTGTTATATTACTGCATGTCATTGTCCAAGGTCACTCCTCACGGGGAGGTTATTACTGACATTTACTTATCCCAACTGACGTGCCTCGTTAGACTGTCTGGCTAACTCTGAACAGAGGTCTTGGTTTTCAGTTTACAGCTTATCTTTAAGGGACAGGGAGTCAGAAACACAGCCACACTTAAACAGAAGATGCTTGGCTGCGTAGATAAGGGACAAGTGCTCCGGTGAAGGCAATGTATTTGTACTATTCTGCAGCAGGAAGTGCAGATGACGCGCAAGTGGCTCTTTTCTTAGGGTGCTTCCTTTGTGTTTCTGGTCTTGGTCTTTCCATCCTAGGATGGCATTAGCTCTGTGTCTGCAGGTGCTGTGCTGCCTGGGGGGCTGGCTCTCGCTCTACGGCTCCTTCTGTCGCCTGAATAAGCACCGAAGCTTTGAGTGGAGCTGTCGGCTGGTGACCTTGACCCACGGAGTCCTCTCGATAGGCCTCTCGGCTTATATTGGCTTCATCGATGGCCCTTGGCCTTTTACCTACCCAGGTAGGTGGGGACAGAGGATTTCCCTTAAGGGACCTATCCTTTGGGGGTAGTCTTTGGAAAGATGGGATGTTTTCACTGAGTTTGGACAATGTCAAAGAACACTAGAAAATAATTACCATTATAATTTCCCTGGGGTTCTCGGTCTTCCCTGCTTACTCTGGGAGTGTATACGAGCATGTCACCTACTATTTCTGCCTTTCATGACTCTACCTTTAAAACAAATTTTAAATGTTGGGAGTTCCCTGATGGTGTAGCGGCTTAAGGCTTCGGCGCTGGTGCTGTCAGCGCTGTGGCCCGGGTTTGATTCCCAGTCAGGGAGCTACCCACATACCAAAAATAAAAAAAAATAAAAAAATAAAAAAAAAATTAAATGTTTGTTATAATGTGACCCATCAAAATGTACAAAACATAAAGCCAGTATCAGCGCCCACCCACCCCCCCACACCGACTGTATTATGCACACTTTTTGATAACCTACAATTTTTAGTTTATGTATATAGATCTTCCTTTTTCTTTTTTATTATTATAGAACATTGTGTAGTTGCATGCATTAGCCATCACTTATTTAACCAAGTATTTAGCCTCAGTATTGCAGCAGCTACATTAATTTTTAAGCTGCTAGATGTACAAGTGTTAGTTTCTTAGAATGCAAAAATTAGTTCCCCTTGTATTAGCTTGCTGGGGCAGCCAAAACAAAATGCTACAGACTGGGTGGCTTAAACAACAGAAATCTATTTTCTTACAATTCTGCTCACAATTCTGGAGGCAGGAAGTTCAAGGTCAAGGTGCTGGCTGGCTTCGTTTCTTCTGAGGCTTCGCTCCTTGGCTTGCAGATGGCTGTTCCCTTGCTGTGTCCTCACACGGTCTTGTCTTTGTGTGTGTGTCTGTGTCCTAATGTCCTCGTTTTATAAAGACAGCAGTTACGTTGGATTAGGGCCCACTGTAGTAACTTAGTTACCTTATTGAAGGCCTTATCGCTTCAATGCTGTCACATTTGGAGGTACTGGGGGTTAGGGCCTCAACATGTGAAATTTGGGATGACACAATTCTGTCTAAAAGTCCCCTAGAATAAGATTTTTAAAATTACCTTAGGTTATTTGTGTGTGTGTGTGTGTGTGTGTGTGTGTGTGTGTGATGTATTAGTTTTCCTTTTTTATTGCTGCTGCAACATAGGTTGCATAGATTCTTTTTAAAAAAATGTCCTTAGAGTTCCATATCGAACTTCTGTCAAACTGTCACATTGATATGAAAGCAACTTGTAAGCTTTGCATTTTATGTGAAGATCCTTGCTGGATTTGAACATGCCAGATTTTTGCATCCTGTGTTCTCGGACATGGGGACACACTGGCGTCCACTTTCGAGATGGGTTAGGGTCACCCATGTCCAAAAACTTAGCTCAGCAAAGTTCGAAATTAATCTGACATCCAGGAGAGGATAACTAAAAACTATGGAAACAGACCTTTTGCTGGTTAAAAAAAAAATGTACAAGGAGAGAAAATAACTGCAGGCTCTTAAGAGAAAGAACAAAATAACTCAATTTTCTGCTGCTACATAGAGAGGACACTGAGGTCACTGCCGGTGGCCTGAGTCATAGGAACAGCATTTCCTGGCCTGTGATGCTGGTTTGGTGGAGACCATGGTCTTAGATTTTAGTCTTTCTTTGGTTGTCGTTAAAAAGTGTGTGCCTGCCATTGTTTCTGCTTTCCCTGATTTCATGAGACGTGAGAGACAGCGACCTGGGCTCCCGTGTGAGACAGCACAGCCCCAGTGCGCTTCTGCCTTGGTTTATTTCAGGCTCACCCAATACCCCTCTCCAGGTGCACGTTCTGTGTCTCACCTTGGGCTACTTCGTCTTCGACTTGGGGTGGTGCATCTACTTCCGTTCTGAGGGCGCGCTGATGCTGGCTCACCACACACTGAGCATCGCGGGCATCGTCGCGGCCCTGGCGCTCGGAGAATCAGGCACGGAGGTCAATGCCGTGCTCTTTGGAAGTGAGATCACCAACCCCTTGCTGCAGATGCGCTGGTTCCTCCGTGACACAGGGCGCTACCACAGCTTCACCGGGGATGTGGTGGACTTCCTCTTCGTGGCTCTGTTCACCGGAGTGCGGATAGGCTTAGGCGCATACCTCCTTTTCTGCGAGATGGCCTCCCCCAGGCCCAAGTGGTTCATGAAGGCTGGGGGGGTCGCCATGTACGCCGTGTCTTGGTGTTTCATGGTCAGCATCTGGCGCTTTGCGTGGAAGAAAAGCACCAAGAAGTACCACACCTGGAGGAGCCAGCGGAGTGAGGAGCAGCCGCTGAAGCACAAGGGCCGTCTCAAGACGCCCTAGCCTGGTTTGCTGCAGCTCACGGACCAGGCTGAGTCACCACGGGGACCCGGTCGGAAATGTGGCGGTTACGGAATCGTGCGTATGTAACAAACTTAGTTTCCAAAAAGGGCTAAATGGATCCAACATTTTCATGTGGAGCACACACCAGTGTTCCAGCCCTGAGAGCTGTAGGGAGTGAAGCTCGTCTGCGGTCACTGAGAGTAAGTCAGAACTGCGTTCGCAGTACTTGGTAGTGACTCTGGATCCTCTTGTCCTTGGGAGCCCTGACGTTCAGAGAGCTCAGAAAGGAACTCGAGAAAGGTCAGTGCTGTTTCTTGCCTGTTCCTCTGAAAAGTCACGCCTCCTGCAAACACGGTCCTGCTTTTCACGTAGCCATTTAAATGAGTTCATCCCATTTCCTGTAAGACGGGGATCTTCTAGGAAGACGCCTGCCCTTGGCATTTGGAGCATCGGATCAGGGACTGATCTGCTTAAACAAGGGGATGTGGAGAGTGGCTGAAGGATGGTGTGACCCTGTGGCTGTGGTGGCAGCTTACTTACTGAGCCTGCCAAACCAGCTGTGCTGGGCTCCCCAAGACCACCCTTAGGCTGGGGACTTGGCTGAGAGGACTCCCAGGACGCAGCATGTAGTCATACGTGTCACTTTTATTACAGCAGAAAAATCTAAAGGGGAAGGTGCTGGGGGCAGAGCCGAGGGGATACCCAGGCCTCAGCCTCCAGCCCCTCCCAGTGCCGTCACACGGGATGTACTTAATACCCTCGGCAAGGACTTGTGACAGTACGTGTGAAGTGTCTACCTGGGAAGCTCAATGCCAAGGTGGTTCTTGGGTGCTGCCTGTGCCTGGCATGTGGCCAAACCCCTGGTTCCCAGAAGGAAAGTAGGTGTTCAGCATGAGGCACAGCGTTTGCGCAAACAGTGTGGGCACAGCCCTCTCAAAACCTGTGTTCCCAGATGCCAGCCAGGGGCCGGCCTCTCCCAGGACAGGCCTGCGAACTCTTTTCTGCAGCTGGGGCTTGGATGAGAGGTGACCAAGGTGCGGGCAGATTTACCGAGTCTCGTTGGGTGGGTGCTGCTGGGCCGGAAAGCCACGCCAAGTTCTCAGGGCTGGTGTGCTGCAATCGCCTCGGCGTGAGGGGCTGTGACTGAATTCCACAGGGATTTACCCTGTGGCTTCCACGGGGCTGGAGATGGCAGTTCAGGTTTCAGGTCCACTGTCCATACTAAAGACGACAGTGTGGCCTGACCACAGGGATATGAGGCTCCGCCCGCCACCGCCACCATCCTACGTACCCTCTTACTATTTTGTTTTCTCTGAAAAAGGTGCCACTGTCCATGAACGCAGTATGACAAGGCCAGTCTTGGAAGGAAAAACACATGCTTTAGTGTCTCACCTAGGAAAAGCAGGGATGCAAGCTCAGAGTAAGAGGTTTGGACTCGGGAATTCCTGCGTCCTCTAAAGAATTTTGCTGCTCGCTTGCCGGACCATCTGGGCGGGTCCCTTGTATACTCTTTGCCTCAGATTCAATCCTGTTGTGAATGAACGGAATACCCTGTTGTGTGCTTCATCGAGACATTATTTTATCAATGGGGGTCTTTCATGTAGGGCTTTTATGAAAGAACGACGTATCATTTATTTATATATTTGTGGTTTATTTATTTGATGCTGTTATTTCAATAAGTGGTGATGGGTGATCAGGGGTATGGGGCTGTTAAAGACAAGGCTGAAGGTGAGCAGGAACTGTCGGCCCGTTCTGTGGTCACTGGTAATGCTAATGCTGTGAGTGGTCTGCACAACGGACGCCGCTGGCCATGCATGGCAGGGTGGTGGGAGCCAGTCAGGTCACCATTGCTCCCGGCAAAGCGATTTGAGAGGCATGTCCACAGTGGGTCTTCTAAAATGATTGCCATGTGGTTGAAGAGCTGTGCTGGATGTGGAGCCACCCCGACAGTGCTGTCCCCAACTCTTCCTTTTCTGTTTTCGGTCACCCTAAAAAGCTGGCTTGCTTCTTTCCAACAAAGTTGTGTTCCAAGTAGGATGCCAGGAAACACCGGTTTTAGCCAGGAACCTCGGTAAAGAGAGTGGCTCGCCCAAGGACTGAAAAGCAAAACGAGGAGGCTGGCTGCTCCTGCACGTTGGCACAGCGTGGCCTGTTCAGTCCCGGACAAGTGAACGGGCTTCATCGGGTGCCAGCACTTTGCTCCATGCTCCTCAGAGGCGAAGTGACTGCGGCCTTCCCAGTCTGGGGTCCTGTCACGGGAATGTATGCCGCTCTGTTGAACTTTGAAAACCTAAAGAATGACAAGGGAGAGAGCACTCCTTGTTCCAGCTTTTCCTGAGGGTGCAGCTAACAGCTATGAAGGAACCTCCCTGGGAGGAAAATGCGAGGTGAAGGTGGCTCAGCAGTTAAGACGCTGAGGTTTTACGTCACAGGTAGACGAGGGGCTAATGCATTTGGGTGACTGTAATAATGAACACTGCTCAAGAAGATTTATATATTTCACTAGGATTTGTACTAAATTTTATAAAAATAAATAACTTTCATCAACCCAGAGACTGACTTGCTATCTTTCTTGTGGTTTTGCCAAGAGATTAAAAGAAGAGACCTCTGGCCCGTAGGAGTGTTGACACGTGTTGATGTTTATCGGTGAAATACGTCATCAGCTCCCTCAAACACCCTTTACTTTTGGGAGCAGCAGTGCCCACACAGAAAATGGTGCCGAAGAGAAGGAGCTGCATTTCTTTCTCATTTTGCCCCCTTTGGGCAGCGCCTTGAAGGTGATGTTGAGGAGGCTGCAGAGGTGCCCTTCAGAACTGTACTTCCAAGTGTCTGGCCCAGCGTTACACACACAGTACGGGCTTCGTAGGCACGTTGAAAGGATGGATGTGGGCTTGAGAACGTGGGTCAGAATGAGCCGTGGGGAAACCCCACAGAGCCTGTGCGGTGGATTGGGCCCCCGCGGTCCTGTTCCCCGGGGATGGCCTAATGGCCCTGAGGGGTGTTGTGTCCCCCCTGGAGGCTCTGTGTAGGTGGAGCCTTTAGAACAGTCTAGAGCTGCCAATGCCCACGAAGAAACTTTCAGGGACATTCTGACCATCAGAGCCTTGGGGCTGGATGGTGATTGTCACCGTTAACGCCATGGTCCTGGAGTGAATGACGCTGGACTTAATTAAGTGCTTTGCTGACCATCTCCCAAAACTTTCCCACAGCAAACACCTCCTTTGCTCACAGCTAGAACTTGGGGTCTGTTTCACTTTGGAAAGATCTTGAACGCTGTCTGCCAAGAGGTTTTGTATGCAAGGAACAGAAGGTGCATCGGGAAACTTTCCCAGTTTGCTTTATTCCTGACACTTAAGTAGTGAGGCATTCTCGAAGGGAAGAGAGGAACCCAATTTGATGAGTCATGAGGCCCCACGAACTTGACGCGTACACTGTGAAATTACTAGGATACAGCAAATATAGTTAGTTTAAGAAAGATACAAGTCAGGGGAAAAGGTTTGATTTTGGTCATTGTATATAGAGCGTTGGCACTCCAGTTATATGTAGAAAATACGCAATTTAAAAGTGTTCAGGATAGAATTGTCATGCCGGGCTGCACCAGCAGGTGGCAATGTGTCGTGGTCGGATCATTAGGGAAGTGGCTTGGAACCCTCCTAATCTGTTTCTATTCTTTCCCAAAATAAACATTACAAAATTAGCTGGCTGTGCCCCAAACTTAAAAAAAAAAAAAAAAATCAAGCAATAAAGAGTCATCTTTGGCCCCTGTTTATCGTTTTCTTTTTTTTTTTTTTTTTTAATCCTTCTAACGTCAGTCTTAGCTCATGCATCTATTCAGGGATAATGATCCTTTCGTGAACTGTTGGGGATTGACTTTTTAGAATCTGCGTTGTTTGGAAGTAATAGTTTCCTCTCTCTACAACCTTTACTAGATTTGCTTTGCCACTTGGTTTCCACAAAAAGGTGGAGGTCCTGTACCCACCAGTAGAGCTTTAACCTCACACGCCCGAAAACATTTGGATAAAAGGACAGCCGCTGGATGTTTACAGGTGGAATTAAGGCACCATGTTGTATGTGGTACTTAAATCGCTACGATCCCGAATGATGCAATCACAAAACCAGGTATGCTGCACTCCAGCCGGTAGGGGAGAAATAAAACGAAAACATTTTGCGAACTGTTCACTTGATAAATAGTTTGTTTTCGACTCCCATTTCTTCGCACAGCAAGCCTAGTAACTCGCGGAAAGCGTGTGCCGTCTCCATCTGCCAAAGAATGCTTTTCATTTTGCCAAAGCAGCAGCGGTCTCAAAGCAGTGTTTCTACCAAGAAATCCTCCCCCGCGACTCCCAGCCTCCTCTGTCCCCAGCCCTCCCGGCAGCCAGGCCGGCAGGGGACGCGGTGGTCGCTCCCATCGGTCCCGAGCCGTCCGTGCGTGGGACAGTGACGTGCGAAGCAAGGAGGACAGTATTTCCTTAAGGGGTCCAAGCTCCTGGGACAGGAGGGCAGGTCGCTTCCACGGAGCCACTCATCCTGCAGGGCTCGCTGCGGTGGCTGCGTAGCGCGGGGCCTCGAGGCGCAGGTGTGGGCGTGGCCCAGGCCGGGGGCGGCGCGGGGGGCGCGGGGCTCCCGGGCGGCGCCGTCCCCACCCCTCCGCCCGCAGGACTACTTTCCCGAGGCCCCGAGCGGGCGCCGGCGGAGGGATCCCGCGTGAGGCGGCCGAGGTCGGAGGGGCGGGGCGGGGAGGAGAGGAGGCGGCCCGGAGCGCAGGGGGGAGGGGGCGCGGCGGAGCGGGCAGAACCGGAACCGGAACCCGCGCCCCGAGCCGGCGCCGGCCGCCCTGCCCCCTCCTGCGCCGCCGCCGCCGCCGCCGCCGCCGCCGCCGCCGCCGCCGCCGCCGCGCGCGCTCCCGCGAGGCCCCGACCAGTCGCCGCCGCCGCTGCCGCCGCCTCAGGTCCGGCCGCCGCCTCAGGTCCCGCCGTCTCTCGCGGGAGCCGCCGCCTCGCCCACCGCGGAAGGGCCCGCGCCTCCGGCCGGTTCCTGTCACCCCCTACGCCGCGGGACGCCCGGAACCGGCGGCGGGCGCGACCAGAGCGGGGCCCCGGCCCGGGGCTATGGAGCCGCGCGAGCCCGGCGCGGGGCGGCCCGAGACGTGGCCGCGACGGCTGCCCCGAGCGGCCGGCGGTCCCCGGTAGAGCGCGGACGCCAGGCCCGGCCCCGCGGCGGCGGCGGCGGCGGCGGCGGCGGCGGCGGCAGCGGCCGAGGAGGAGGAGGAGGAGGAGGAGCCGACCCGGCCGCTGCGGGCCCGCCCCCGCCCCGCAGGGGCACCCGGCCGCCGGCCTCCCTGACGGAGCTCCGCGCGCGCCTCTCGGGTTCGCTGTGCACTCCCGGAGCCCGGCCTCCCGAGGCCGCCAGCCCGCCCGCGCCGCCGCCCTCGTCCCCGCGCTCGGGCGCGCTGCATGCCCGGCGCGCCGAGTGGGACGCTGCGGGCCCGCGGAGTCGGGCCTGAGTCCGGCAGTGGGGGCGGGGCGGAGGCGCTGCCGTACAATGCAAGTTGGGTGAACGGAGGACCTCTCGCCACGGGCCCCAATGAGCGGCACACAGTCAGCTACCGCCGACAGGTGGGTGCGGCGTCCCCCGCGCGCCGCCTCCCGGACCCGGCCGACCGGGCAGGAGTCTCGACGGCCTCCGACCGGGGAGGGTGACAGGCAGGCTCGAGCGAGCGCCTCGTTGCGGAGCTCCGCGTCGGTCTAGTCCGGCCGCCGGGTTGCCTGGTGGGTTGGAGTTGGACATGGAGTGTTTTTTTTGGAGAGAACTCCCCTCCAGGTGCTCAGAGAAGGAGCAGGTAAAAACCGTGATGCCGTTTTCTGTCCGTGGCGTGCATTGGGATTCTGTACTTTCTCGGAACCCGGCGAAGGTCATTCCGGGTGAAGGTCAGTGGCCGAAGTCGGCTGGCTACTGGTGCATCATCCGTTTTCCTCCTCCAAGTTACTCCTCTAGACACTGGGAAGTTGTGTTTGTGAACTTCATTCTGAGACTGCTGCGTGATGGTGATTTATGAACTTGGTCTCTTTTAAGTATTGAAATGCATAGTGTTGAGTATCTAATAATTATCTAGACTGTTTGAAGTTACCAGTGAATCACTGCCTCGTGCTAAGTGCAGTATCAAGGAGCTAAAAAGAAGTGAGGGAAAATCTTGGGGCTTGATTTTCATGATTGCCTTTTTAGTATGTCGCCTTCCAGAAATAGTTGCATTTAAGGGGTACAAACCCCAGGCGAGTTCTGCAGTACAAGTTCTGCAGTCGGATGTGAGTCCGTTTATAACACATAACCTGTCTGTGTTTTCTGGTGGTGGTTGGTAAATTCAGCTACAGTATTGGTGGTTTAAGTGGCATTCCCTTACTCTTAATGGTTGTTCTTTTAAATATTGTAACATTAAGCGACACAAGCATATGCTTTTACTGCCTTTTATTTCTCAATGATGACATTGTAGCCTTGTCCCAGATTTCACTTTGTTTTTTATTTTTCAATCTTCAAGTTATTATATCATTAAAAAAAAGATCAAGTAACTGAATTTGGGAGCCAGAGAAAGCACTTTGATGAAAAGTGTTGACAGTAGTGCTCTAGCAGAAAATAGTTGAATTTCCTTATAAGTTTCACCTAATTGTAAGACTTGGTTGTTGATTTTAAAAGAGCCGAATTCCATTATCATACCAGAAACAGACCTTCCTCTTCCTGTTGATGCCTTGCAGTGTCACGTGAATGTTTACCTAAAAGATGCCATTACATATTTAAGCTATTTATATTTGTTCTGATGGCATATTTTAAAAATACGTTTTAGTTTTAATGAAATAATTTTCAACTTGTTTGAGAATGAACTTGGTCTGAGTAGCAGCAGTGCTTATCTTGGTTTCTGCTGGCGGACTTCTCTTCCTTTCACGGAGTGAGGGTAATTGTCCGAGTTCATTCAGTGCTCTCCCACTGTTGAGCTTGTCACAGGAGGTCTTACCAGGAACTAGGGTAGTGTTGGTCATTTTCATTGTGATAATAGGGGTGTTTAATTTTGCGGAAACAAAACTCAGGGTCACCAGCTTGTTCCACACAAAAACCACCTGCAGAACCCCAAGTAATGACCTTTCTTCTGTTTGTTCCTCACATTTTCTTCATTTTTCCATTATCTTGGAAATAAAACCTTGGGGGTTTTGTCCTTTTTTACGTAGGTGAGGTGTAAGTATGTAGTATGCCTGCACTTAATGACTGCCTGTTCTGTGCCAGGCCTTGTGCCAGGTCCAGAGGATTAAAAGGTGAGGGTTCCAAGATGTATCTGTAGGTTGGTTTGGGTATTAATATCCTTGAATTGGGTCAGGCGGTGCCTGATTTTACATACTTTTTAAAAAGAAAAGGCTTTAAAGCATTTAGTTTAATAAGCACTGCTGGGACAGTATGGATACCCATTTCTTAGAAATTTACTAACAGCGCTTTTTTATTGAATAAGCATTTTCTTATATGACCATTATTTCCTCTTTAAATAGGTCTTATTCTTGATATATCAGGCATCTTTCTGCTCTGCGGAGAGTTGTTGCGTCTGATTTGAGTGTAGGAGGACTGTCCGGAAAGTGTCCAGCCATGCAGTAGGAAAGTGGAGGCACTGATGGCTGGGCTTTTTTCCAGACAGCCCTCGTACATTGGGCTGGCATGCCGTGTAGTGAACCTGCTGCGCCAGCATGCCTTACCACACCCAGTGTGGATGAGCTCCTCGCTTCCCAGCCCTCACCTTCTTTTCTCACGGACTCCAGTGGACTGTAGGTGTATCTCACTGATGCTAGAGCTGTTGGCAAGTGGACAGTGCCAGCAAAGCTTTTTAAAGATCCTTTCAAGTTTGAAGTACTGTTATGTGATCTGGCTTTGTGTTGTAGAGTGTGCAGACCCACCAGGCCAGCTGTGTGAGTTGAGTTCTTTCATTGTGGTGCTTCTGACTGCAGAGCCTGTCTGTCCTTCCTTGAAATCAGACTGGCTGGTTTTGGGCGTTGTTGTTTTGCAGTTTGTGGCAGGCGACACATGGCTGAACAAGATAAGGAGGTTTTATTCTTGTGTTGGGGACGTTCTGGGGCTGGGATGGAATTCAGCTATGTTTAGGCTCTGATTGGTCGCTTTGGACACTCAGAACTCTGTTACATCCTGTTATTATTTTGCAGTTAAATTAACACATTCATTTACTCCCCAAACCTCCCACCCCCTTTCTTAAAGACATAGTCATCAATTTAAAACACAAACTATGGTCATAGTAGCCATTGTTTTTATGTTGTATATCCGAACAGCTTTAAACTAAAAAGTCTATAAACAGCTTGTGAATACCTTCCAGTCTCTTGGCTTGTAACTTCGGTGAGACCTGGAGACCCTCTATAGTTTTCAACTTTTAGAATCAGCACTTTTAAAGTGGTAGAAATATTTTATTGCTGCTTTTCAGTTTGCATTGAGTACTACATTCCGTCCTAAAACATGCCTTAATCATTTCCAATTCTTCTGTCTTCGCCCCTGAGAATTCAGAGGACCTATGGCAATTGGAATTTCTGATGAGATATATTAATAGAAGAGAATGACTTTTCAGTGGACTCAGTAAATGATTTCAGGCTGGATTCTAGGACAGTGTTTTCAGGGACAGTACAGGTAGGATTTTGTTACAAGGGTCTTCCTTGAAATTAATGGACCTTGGTCTTGTCTAGAACTTGTTTTGATTTATATAGATAAAGTATTTTTGATGTATTGGCATTTTATTAGCACTGAGTTCAGCTTTAAGCTTGTTTAAGTAAACTTTAAAAGTCAGTGTGAAGACCTGTGACTTTATGTGCATATACCCAGTAATAGACATTTTTATTCATGATACTTTTTCTGCCAGCATTGCTGTATAATGCTTTTGATTGAAAAAACAAAATAAAAACTCCTGTGTGTACGCTATTTTCAAGGTTGCCTGAATCACCTTCAAGGTGAAATTATGTGTAATATTTACTTGTGAAGTCAGTCATTTGATAAATACAAAATTGATAAAATCCTGATTCACGTAGATATGCAGTAGTACATTCACATGTTTGGTTTTGCATGAGAAACACGTACAGTCTGAGTAAATTTTTCAAAATAATACAGAGCTGTAGTTTTCCTGAACATTTATAAGCTGTTAATATTTATTCAATGAGATGATAAGAGAAGCTTTATTTGAATCAATACAAAAATATGTTAACCTGGCAATACTGCTTAACACCTTGTTAGTTTCCACTTGTTAAAATGTAATATATAATGTTGAGTGAATAATAATGTAGGATTTTTTTTTTCTAAAACTAAGCTTGTATTTTCAGTTTAAAAAATGAAATTTGAGGCAAACATTGATGGAACCCATAGTTGGTGGATTTCACATATTTTCCTGTGGAGGATCATGATTTCAAGGAAAACAGTTGGAAAATCTTTGCGCCGATACATGTGGTTGTCTCTTCCGAAAGCTGTCTAGAAATGGATATGAATTGCCTACCAAACTGATACGGGTCACAGAAACAGCAGGGTATCTTAATGGTTTTTCAGAGGTAATTGGAGAAACTCCTTTACATCTTGGTTGCCTGACAAAGTTACTTGAAATGTTTCTTATATGATTTCTTAATCTAGCAGTTGACCATGCCACATTTTCAGGAACAGTGAGCTTAATTTCACTTGGTCTCGTCTGCTAAAACTTGGCTTTGATGTTGTTTTAAAAGTTTCATTTGAAGACATGCTCCCTTAATCAGTAAGAGTCTTCAAAATGCTAGGAATTAAACTGAAAATTTTTAATTAGCAAAATTATAAATATTTTGTCTCTTTTTGAGTAAAATACCCTCATGTATGTACTGATATCCCATGGTAGTGTAATTCTTTAGCATTTACAGTGTCTTGGACTCAGCACAGGGCAGATCATCATTGACTCTTTAGGCAACTCACAGAGTTAAAGTCAAGATTATAAAACTGCAAGCGACAGGCCCAAGATTTTAACCAAGATTTTCTGGCTCTCAAGTCCCCTACTTTTTTTACTTTAAATCATCATCTTTCTATATCTATTATTTTTCTGTCCTACTTTAGTAACTTTCCAACCCAGTTGAGTCAGAGTGGGGCATTTTCTCTTACGGGATGCTTTCTGGTACCTTACTCATTTTAATTTTAAGTGTCCCTGGGGTAGATACTCATCACTTCCTGAGGAGACTGAACAACAATCTGATAGGTCTTGTAGTCAGGAAGTTTTCCTAACATTCGCTCCAACTTTTAAGGTGTCTTGTTGCTTGTATGTGCTTGCTGTCCCAGGCTCCTCCCACCCTCTGTGTCTGTAATGCTAATGGTTTCTATGACCCCCCTTTCCCCTCCCCCAACGCTTATGCTTGAGTTAATCAAGTTGTATGTTTTCTGTTGAGTCATTGTCTAAAAATCAACCTCTCTTGATGTTTTATTACCTTTTTTCCCCAGTTGCTCTCCTAATGCAAAAGGGTATTTTTCCTTAGATGCTCTCCAACTAGAAAATGTGATAGTCTGTATTTTATCTTCAGCCTTACTCTAGAACAGTGGTTTTCAACCTGTGGGTCGCGACCCCTTTGGGGGTTGAACGACCCTTTCACAGGGGTCGCCTAAGACCGTTGGAAAACACATGTCAGATATTTACATGACGATTCATAACAGGAGCAAAATTACAGTTATGAAGTAGCAACGAAAATAATTTCATGGGGGTCACCCCAACATGAGGAGCTGTGTTAGAGGATCGCGGCATGAGGAAGATTGAGAACCACTGCTCTAGAATAAGTTCCAAGTTTAGTTTTACTGTAATTCAGAGGGTCTTCACTGTTCTCCAAGCATAGCCCAAAATTACTAGTAAAGAGGATATCAAGATCATTTTATTCCCTTTTATTTTAAATAGTTTTTAGAAAGGATATGGGAGGTATCACAATCGAATAAAACAATATGCAAATTTATACAAACAGCATAATTACCAAATTGACTAATTAAGCAATTACTCATGTTATAAAGGTCGTCTTTACGAAGTGATTCTTTCAAATACAGTGCCCCTAATATAACAAGTATTATCAATTATGTGACAAAAAGGTAGCAAACAAGTAAATGTGAGAGGCCATCCTTGGTTGAAAATCAGTCAGAAGTGAAGATAAAACATCTCTGAACTTCTAAGTAAATGAAGAAGTCTGATTTTCGCTTTAAAGTAAATGTCTGTTGCTGTGTGCTAAGCTACAATATATCTGTAAGAGGTTACTCTTTTTTTTTTCCCAGTGGTTTTTCACATTTACCTTAAGTTATATGTCATTTTTTTCTCACTTTTTGTTTGTTTTACCTGATTGTTTTTTGTTATTCTCACATTAGTGAAAAGAAATAGATTTGCAATGCTTAGCAGTATTTTTCCAGTAAAATGCAACATTGTTAAAATCCAAATAACATTTTACTTTCTTGCCATTGAATTTACAAGAATTGCTACTAATAATAAGAGGCTGTAACAGAGTACGTGCATATTTAAATTAAATTATAAAATATTTAATGTTATGGAAATATTAAATATTAGACATTTTTATTGATACTTAGTTTAAAATGATTTAATTAGATGTCTGTACTTTTGTATTTTGCTCGCGATTGTTTAAAAAGTTTAGAATTTTGAAAACATGCCACATTTAGGGCATTTTGCTTTTTTCAACTTAAAACATCTGGAGTACCAAGGTGGCCATATATGAAAGAAGTTTGTATGACAGCTTCTAACTTACGTTACCTTCTAACAGCTTCCAAGAAGAGCCCACAAGGCCAGTACCCAGAACAGTTTTCAGCCTTCGGCTTTTGCAGAGATGGTATTTGATGCTGCCGAAGGTCAGGGGCTTCGTCTGAGTTGCGTAAGCGTACGTTACTGACTTTCAATGAGAGGAGAAACACACTGAATTCACCTTGTTGAATTAACATGCACCAGTGCAGCTGACAGTTTAGATTAGTAACAAAACAGGATCTTTTATTAACTTAAATGCTGAATCCTGGCTTTTAAGATCATAACCACATGACAGGCCTGGGTGGCTTCCCAGTGTTGAGAGACGTGCAAATCTAATGGCCAAGGAAAAATTAAATTTTCTGTCCTGGGACTGTGAGTAACAATTCATGAAGAAATTGGAAAAAGACAAGAAAACCTTGCTTAGTTTAGTTAATGCTTGCAATTATCTACTTCTTGTTTTGATATGATAAAGTCTATTGTCATTTAAAGATACTGCTCTGAGACTTCAGTTTGGGTCAGCTATTACCTTTAAATGCTGATTGTAGGTTCACACACACGAGACATCAAAGAGGATTTTGATTTTGTAGTTCTGTGGATTTAGAAAATGTAGGTTACCCTATTGAAAAACTGGAGACTTCACTGGCAAAGAAATGCCCTGTGACAGGGATCATGTCACGCAGAAGGTGCCTGTGTCTTGTCAGAGGACACACTTAAAAACACGTGGGGAATGCTGTGGAGGTGCTTAGACATACCCTTCTATAAGTTTCAGACAAGTTATCGGCCTGTGTTTCAGGCACAAGCCGATATGTTGTGGTTTGCCCTCTGTAGTCTCTGTGGTTTACTCAGAGGAAGTGGTTCTTGTGGGTGAAGGTCTGATCTTTTCTGAGATTGTTGGTGGCACATGCACTGTCAGTTTATTTCCTGTTTTATTGGCTGCTTGGGCAAGACCTTCTCAGGGCCAGTGCTGCTGAAGGCGTATTTAAACTTTTCGTGGTAGAGAGATTGTAGTGTTGTGTAATATCTACTTCTCAGGGGATATGAGGGTTAATGTTTATAAAGTGCTTTGAGATGCTAGTCTGAGAAGTACAGACTTGTTCTTAATCATATTTGCAAAATACTGATAGGTTCAAATACTGAAATTTAAGTAAAAATATGTTCATATAGTAAAGTTGTACTCTATGGAACTTCTGTAACCATTCAAGTGTTGCTTAATCATTGCAAGAGTCGTGGTTAGGATTTTTCTTTTTTTTTCTTCTAATGCCTCTTTACAATTTCACCCTACGTAGGCTAACTTAGAGTAGGTAGCTTGTTTGTAGTAGTACTATTAGTAGTTAAGCCTTGTTCACAAAACTTAACTGCCTCAAGCAAGCTTGTCCAACCTGCAGCCCAACACAAATCCTTAAACTTCTAAAAAACGTTATGAAAATTATGCATGGACCTTTTCTCAGCTCAGCAGCTATGGTTCGTGTTGTATTTTATGCGTGGCCCGAGACAGTTCTTCCAGGGGGACCCAGGGAAGCCAGAAGGTGGGACACGCCTGTTCTAGAGCGAGGTTCTTCACTGTTTAACTGGCATACTAAAATCATGTAGTTGACAGAATTTCCTTGGAAATCAGTAGCTGCACCACCCACACACAAACCCTGTATTTGCTTTGCTGAAACCTGAAGATGAGTAAAACTCAGAACTGTGTATGTCATACTCCTTTTTTTGTTTGTTTTTGCATTAAGTAAGCCTTTGCCACTGTAAAAAATTAACAGTGAATGTTTTTTGGGAAGAGACATTTTTTTTAAGCTAAATTGTTCCCCAGGGGCAGGAGGATAATTCTCAACCATTTAAAAGTAATTTGCTTTATTATATTTTTATTCTTTTTTAATACTAAAAATCAAGGAAGAAAAATATAGCCCAAATTATTCAATTACCTAGATGATGTTGTTCAGTTTAAAAAATATATACAAGAAAATTCAAATACTATACGAGAGCTGTCCAGAAAGTATCCAGCCATGTAGTATGAAAAATGGAGGCCTTCATGGCTGGATTGTTTTCCGGACAGCCCTCACGTAATGGTGTAAGTGAAGTCTCTCTCTAACCTTACCCCTGTCCCCACACACCTACTGGTTCTGAAGCTGTCTACTCAGAGGTAACCATAGTTTTAAAAAACTTTGTCCACCTTCCAGACGTTCTTGTAAGTAGACCAGCCCGTCATATTAACACTCTCTGTGCCTGGCCCGTGGCGTGCCTACCCGCTTTGGCTGGGCTGCACCACCTTCAGATCTCAGTGGCTTTCAGAACTGGTCTGTGTCCTGCTCACAGTATTCTCTGTCAGCTGTGGATTAGCTGCAGCTTTTTTGGAGTCCTGGCTGAACGAGCAGACCCTGTTGGGGATGTGCCGTCATTGAGGCAGAGGGAGAAAGCGAGACAGTGTGGATGCACACGTGTTGACGCTGACAAAGTGTGTATCACATCAGCTCACACGTGGCCCACGCACGTTGTATGATTAAGCTCCCTGGCCGGGAGACAGGGAGGTATACGCCTCCCATGGGTGGTACTGAACGTCACGTGACCATGGATAAGGCTGTACAATCCTAAGGAAGGAAAGGTGACAATAATATAGCCTACCAGGGGAAGTGCTCAGAAAATGCTTGCCACATGGGTTGTTTTGAGTCTCTGAAAGTTTGTTTGTTTGTTTGTTTGTTTGTTTTTAATGTGGGTAGTTCCCTGGCTGGGAATCGAACCCAGGCGGCAGCGTTAACAGCGCCAAAGCCTAAGCCACTACACCACCAGGGAACCCCCTGAAAGTTTTTTTTTAAATAGAGTATTTGAAACACAGAAGTACAGAGAGTAGTGTGATGAGCCTCCAGGGCCCTGTTGTAATTACCGGTACCTGCACAACCTTTGGGGTCCTGGCTCTGCTTCTCCTCTGGGTAATTGTGAAGCAGTTTCTCAGTATCGTAATTTTACCCGTAAGTATTTCACTATCTCTGAAAGATGAGATCTGAAAGTATGACTTCTTGTAGTAAAGTCTCACTGTGTAGTCGTTGCAGGTGATGGCCTTGTGGACTGATCGGTGTCGAGGAGGAAAGGATGTTCAAGGACTGTACCTAGAGCTGGGCAGCCAGAAACTGGTTTTGTTTCATTTTAAATATTTCCAGAGGAGGCCTGCAGCATGTCATCTATTTTTCCACATCTCCTTTGCACGTGTGTGTGTGTGTGTGTGTGTGTGTGTGTGTGTGTGTGTGTGGAGAGAGAGAGAAGCAGGTAATTAACCTCTGGAAAAAAATAACATTGCAACAGATTTGATTTGCAAGAGGTTTCATTTCTCCCTGAGCTGCTGTTGGAATGACGCCATTTGAAAGGAATCCCAGCCTGTAATGGCTCTGAGTCTTCTGGGAGCTCCCAGTCAGTGATGCTGTTTACTCTGGAGGAGAACATCAGAATCGTTCATGGAAACCCTGGGTTTGCTTGTGCTGTTTGCTGTGCAGAGAGAGGCGCTATCCAGTCTTTAAGGGGATCCCTAGGATGATATAAAAGTAAGCAAATGAGTTACCTAATTTTAGGGGAGATAATTGACACCGCTTTTCTTCTGCTAGAGGTGAGTTCATTAAAGCCTCCATTTTGACTCGATACTTAACCGATTTTTATTAGCATGCAGTGTAATGCAGTGTGTTTCCTTGTCATTTCTGTGGTTATAGGGCCTGAGAGGCATTACGTTGCGGATCCAGGATCATCAGTTTCACAGGATGTGCTTTGGGGAGGGAGCGTTACGTAACCAGCAGTGGGAAGCTCATTGAACAGAGAAATTCCTCCTTCAGTTTGTAGGTGGCCGGTGTCAGAGGTGATCAGAAGGCTGGTGAATAAATAAATTATTGTACATAATGTGAAAACAGTTTAGTATAGTACTGCTGTCTAATTTGTACTCAACTGGCATCCTTCACTGTGTATAGAAACGCTTAAAATAGTCTTTCTAGATACCCAGATAGTTCCTTAGTTATGTTGTATTGTTAACCTCATTTCAGAATCTGTGTAACTGCAGTAGAAAAAGGGGTAGCATTGGCCTGTAAATAAAGTTTTTATTTGAGCTTTTCTTGGCGTGCAGTTGATTTTGGCTTTGGTGGCTTGGGCTGTTTAAAATGTAAATGATTTTTTTTCCCATGGAATGTAACTTTGTGACTTGTCATTATTCATGTTATTTTCTGTTCTATCATGATTGAAAAACGTTCATTTTCAAAGATAATAGTTTGTCGTACTTTGTCAGAGTAATATACTTGTATTTTGTTTGGATTTTGGTTGCTTTTTTTAGTTGCACAATTTGGAGAAAGGCTTGTAGTTTTTGGGTACTTTGTTTACGCAGACTCCCTACATGCTCAGAATTCGTGAGTATTTACAGGTAAACGGTGTGTTGCCTCATGTGAATAGTAAAAAACCAGAAGACGACGCTGTTCACCATGCAGTGATTGCTTAATAGGATACATGGTACAAATCTGTTTCCAAAAATCGGAATTAAGTAAACTATTATGTGGATAAATATTAGTAATTATGTTCATTTTTACTCTTTTGGCAAAATTCATTTTGAGATTGTCCTGTTTGTCAGAGATAAAAAGTAGCTTTCTAAGGAAAAGTTATTTCAACGTTTAATTGTATACGTTTTTATTTTTTTGCTTTTGTAAGAGGAGCAGTGGCAGGAACTGCGTGAGGAGGCTTGGAGAGAAGGCCTGGGCTTGTGTCAGGCTTGTTCTGCTGCTCAGCCTGACAGTCCTGTGGCGAATCGGCCTTGCTGAGCAGCAGCTTTGTTTTCTCACCTGTAAAAATGGGAATGTCATACTGTGCCCAGTTGTCATGAAGATTAAATGAGAATGTGTTTAAGTACCTAGCACATAAGAGGGCAGTAAATTACAGTAGCAGTTATTGTTTAAACCTCAGAAATTACCATATTTTTCCATGTATAAGAAGGTACTTTTGTCTAAAATTGTTAGACCATAAACCAGGGTTCATCTTATACACGGAGGAACTGGTTGACAGGGTTTCTAATGTTGGGTTAGAAAACTAGGGGTCGTCTTATACATGGAAAACTATGGTGGTTTGGCTGTCATAAAATGTTGATCTATGCATGTAAAATGCTTCTGAATTCATGTGTACTTGCTACTGCTGTGACTTTTTTCTGTTGTGATAGTATTTCTTATCTTTTCTATTTCAAATTATAGGCTGTTTTTATCATTAATACATGTTGGGGAGTAAAGAGTAGCTGAAGAGAGGCAGCCATTTCAGTTCAGACTGGGAAACAGTCACATCGCTAGTTGCAGAATTGATGCGGTTTTTAGGGTTAACAATCCACTTTTCTATCTGCCTTCAGTCACTCAGAATTTGTCCATTTCTGTCTTTACAACATCAGTTCATTTGTTTATTCATTGAGTGAATATTAAATACCTGCTCTGTGTAGGTCATTGTGTTGACAAAGTTCTTTTGAGCGCTTGCTATCTGCAATTTATATTTAAGAAGTACACAGTATACCTGTAAGAGTGATTGATTAGTGCTGAAGATTAAGTTTGGAAGTCATTTGTGTTTTGGGGAAGTAGTGGTACGAAATCATAGTCAATGATTAAATCTATCTTATTTTCCAAATTACAAGAAATGAATGTGACTTCCTATCACATAGTGTTCTTTTTGTTTTCTTTTTCTTCTTTTAGCTGTTTTTTTTGTGAGTTGCCTGAACTAAAATGGAAAGGACATGGTATAAGTTGAAATTTAAGAAACTTTAATGTGTGCTGCTTTTGAATAGCAGAAATCACATTTTGTTGATTAGGCTTCACTTTAGTTGTTTTTTGAAGGAGAACCTCTGTACTCATTAGCTCCCTCTTTGAAGGCAGCAGCCCATTAAACCAATTTGTGCATCCAGTGATACACACAGAGATGATTTGATCAGAGAACAATTCTGGAAACTCCAGTAGTTTGGTTAGCAGGACAGCTCTTAAATCATGACGACTTGTTGCTCTAATATACTTCAGAAAGGTGGCAAGATGAATGTAGGTGAAAATGAGCATTTTAAAATAAATGAAATTTAACCACTACCACCACCCCCGCCCCAGAAAGGCAGCCTTTTTATTGAGCTACCTCGGTGTCGGGAAGGGCAACAGGGTGGGCCAGTGTTACGAAGAGAAGGGATGAGGTAAAGGACTTCCTTGATTATACACCAAAGTGCTGGGCACTGTCCTAGGTACTTCTCTGTGCATCATCATCTTAAATCTCAGTTGTGTACGCTAAATTTTGTTGTCCCCGTTTTAAACACATGAAGCTTTCAGACATTCCCTGACCTGCTCAGGATCACCTAGTCATACTCAGAAGAGCTGAGACTCCAACTCTAGTTCCCTTGTCTTCTGCCTGCTGCTCTGGGACCTGCTTGCATTGTCCTAGGATGGGCTCATCTGGGTTGGTCAGGTGATCTTTTGAAATAGCTGGATGAAGCTCTGAAAGTGAGTTTTGTCTTCAGCAACAACCACCATCAAAGTGTTATCTTCACATTATGATTTCATAGCTGTTTTTTCTTTGTACCCCATTTATTTACCTATTATTCCCTTTTCCAGATTTCTGACACAAGAGATTTTGCCTCATTTCATCGCTGAAGAATTGGCTACATTGTTCCTTGATTTCTTGTTCATTGCTTTAGATATACGAAGGTTGTCCAGAAAAAAATCCAGCCATAAATGCTCTTTTTCATATTACATGGCTGGATACTTTCTTGACAGCCCTTGAACACATTATCTATAAACATTGGACTCTTTTGAAGCCTAATACATGTTGCTTATAAATAATTTTTTTTATAAACTATTCTAAAGTTTAAGGCCCATCTAATCCAAGTTTTGTGGATTTTTTCTTTTTCCTGGGTTTTTTTTTTTTTTTTTTTTTTTTTTTTTTTTTTTTTTTTTTTTTTTTTTTTTTTTTTTTTTTTTTTTTTGGTATGTGTTCTAGGCACACAAAACAGTAAGAAGTGACTCAAAAAATTACTATACTGAGTATGCAAGAGGAAGAAAAGGCAACAAATAAAGGATTTTAATAGTAGGTGATCAGGTCTTTGTGAAGCATAAATGATTAAAGCCAGTTGGGTTTAAGATTTTTCTTAGCAAGGGTCTGGTTATGTGGCAGTGAAGACAGTATTTTCTTCTTAAAGATTTCTTGTATAGTAGTGATCATCCCTCCTTTACCATTTAGTTTTTATTTTCTACCACTAAAAGAAATAAGTAATTATGCCTTTTATTTCTAGTTCTAGATTCATCTTCTGAGCCATAAAAGTTATATTTAATCTTCATTTCTTTTTTGTAAATGATTTTTTTCTGTTACTGAAATTCTGTGGCATGAATCATAAGTGTGTTATTTTTTTTAACCCCTTTAACTATGTTGTTTTCTTGCATTTTCTTAGTAAGTCCAGAGTATGTACAACAGAGATAGGCATATGGTTGGTTTAAAAAAGAAGCCCACAAACTAAATCTTTCATTGAATAACTACTGTTTCCAGGTAGAACTGGAGCATTATAATTTGAGGATTTTGCTAGGTTTACGACTTGCAGAGAGGCTGCACGCACAGAGGCAGTGCCCTTTGAAGTCTTCTTGGGGATGCAGAGACATTAGTGAGCCCTGGGGGCCCTGCAGATATCCGCTATGCTCAGTTCTGGGAAGCTGCTTTTTCCCAGGCTTGCAGCCTCCCTGTGGGGTAAAGGTCTGTTAATTTTGCATAAATATTTACTATATCTCATTTTAGCTGGCATTGCTCCCTCACACCATTAGCAATGAGGAAACCATTGCTTATCCAACTTTAAAAGTTTACTATTATCAATGTGACTAGTCTGGAGAATGTTTTGTTATCTTTGAGGGTTGATGAATTTTCAAAAGTCAGTTTGGAAGAAAAATCAGGTAAACAACTAATTCACAGTCCATAAATAATCTGGTTATTACAGAAATATTTCCCCATGCTTATACTTTCATATTTTAAAATAAGAAAGTTATTATCATGTAAACAGTATAATTTACTTAAGTCTTGTCACATCTAACGAATTAAATTATTGTCACTTTTATATATTTATTTGTGTGATGCTAGTTATTTACATTCATATTTACTGTACTTTTACAGTTTCCTCATTTAGTAAAAACAAGGAACAGCTTCTGTTTATTAATCATCTAGGTGCTTTTCAGGTATTACCTTTAATACATGCCACACTACAGGCAGATGTTATTCCCATTTTACACGTGAGGACACTTAGATTCAGAGGCCTTCATTGACTAATCTGGTATTCCCCAGCTAGCTTGTTTATGGAAGCAGGTTTCAAATTCAGGTCTTTTGACCCTTGGTTCATTATATTTGCTATTATACACAAGTTTGGGTAGCTATCATTTCTGTGAAGTTAGAATCCACATGTAAATATAAAGCATAAAATTGAAATGAGAAGGTTCAGCCAAAAAAAAAAAATTTATTTTGTGTCTTGTCTTTCAGTGCTAAATTACAGAAGCATTTTCTAAATTATGTCCCAAGGGACATCCAGGGAACTTTAATAGGAATGTAATTTTTTTGTTTTGTGTAATTGTCTTATGAGCCCTACGTTATTTCAGACACTCAAGGCAAAAGGCAGAATGTAAAACGGAATTAACATGTAACCCCCAAACTTCTATTATTTGTAAAAGGTCTAATTTATTATTTTTAAAATGGTCCAATCTATTGTATTAATAAAAAAAGTTCAATATTTGCATTTTCATATGATTTATCTTGGAGTAATCTATTAACAAGTCTACATCTTAGGTCTTGTCATTGCTAGGAAGGATTCTACTTTCAAATTTTTGCTTTTCCTGTCTCTTACCTTGTTGTCCCCTCCCCCACGCCACCCTGCCCTCTTCACAGGTACTCTGCCTTCATTGTCATCACCAGACTTCTGAATTCTCCTGTTGGACCCCATCTAAACTTCTGCTCTTCCTCAACCTTTTATTGATATCCTGTTGATTCCTTTGGTCATTCCCTGTGGTTCACTGACCACACTGTAGACGCCCAGTACACTTCCTGCATTCTTACAGGTTTCCTTTAGAGTAGCCTAACAAGTTATTTCAAAGATGATTCCTTCTGCTTTGACCTTTTTCACCCTTTCCCCACTGACCTAGGAGGTGGGTACTCAACCATTAATCTGTCCATCCAAAATGCATTCATTGAGTAAAAGTTATGTATTAGGCACTGTAACATTTTATACATATTATTTTACTACCAATGGCCCTTTGAGGTAATGGGTTTAATATGAAGTCAGACAATTTCCGATAACCTTGGTTATGACACCATACCGAGTTGTTTGTACAGTGCTGCCAGTGTAAGCGTGTGGTGGCAAGATTGCAAACGTAATTGTCAGGTTTGGGGCACAACAACAGCGCTGATGACATTCCAGAAAAAGAGTTCCAAAACTGCTTTAAAGGGTGGACCAGGCACTGGCGTCAGGGCACAGCTTCCCAAGGGGAGTGCTTTGAAGGGGACCGTAGTGATACTCAGTAATGAGGTATGGAGCAGTTTTTCTAGGATGAGTTCACGAAATTGATTGCCCGACCTCATATAATCTCCATTTTACAGGTGAAGAAACAGAAGATCACACATTTTTAAGTAGCATCCCTGTTGAGTAGTAAACTAGGATTTTATTTAGTCTGTCTGTCTGTCTGACTTCCCAACCTGCACTCTCAAACATTGTGCTATACAGCCAGAGATAGTCAGCATTGAACCAGTTACTGTTTCTGCCTCCTTAGGAACTTGGGGTGCAGTGGACATTCGGAAGAGAAGTGTCAGTACTTTCTGAGTAGATTAGAAACAGCCTCAGTGGAGGAGATGAATGCTTCCATTGCATCCTGAAAGGTGGGATGTAGCCAGACAGGTGAGGAGTAGAAGAACTTTCTGGTGGAAGTCGCGATGTGAACATAGGTGCAGGGGTGAGAGGTTAATAGCGCACGTTTGCTAGGAACACAGGTAGTTCAGTGTGGCTGGAGCACGGAGGTTGCTGTTGGGCTCAACGATGGGTAAAGCTGCAGTAGGAAGAGGCACCAGGTTACTTTTATGTCATTCTGAGGAGTTTGGGTTTCACCTCCTGGACTGTGGAGAGCCACTGAAGGCCTTTATTCTGAGAGGTAGTAAGATCAGTGTTACGTTCAGAAAGAGCCCTCAGTAACTGTGTGAATAAGGGGTTAGTCTTGAGAAACAGTTTTTTGGACCAGAGAGACCAATAGGGAGACATTTCTCAGTAATCCAGATGAAAAATGATGATGATCTAAACCAGGGGTGTCCAACCTTCTGGCTTCCCTGGGTCCCATTGGAAGAACTGTCTGGGGCCACACGTCAAATGCACTCACACTCATGACAGCTGATGAGCTGGGGAAAAAAAAGGTCGCAAAAACATCTCATCAAGCGTTTGTTTGTTTGTTTGTTTGTTTGTTTGTTTGTTTGTTTGTTTTGGGGAGGTAGTTCCCTGGCTGGGAATTGAACCCAGGCCTTAGAGTTGAGAGCGCGAAAGCCTAGCCCCTACACCACCAGGGAACTCCCTCATCATGTTTTAAAAATTTGTGTTGGGCCGCGTTCAGAGCCATCTTGGGCCACCAGTCGGATGTGCCTGACCTAAATGGAAGTTATAACCGTACTGTGTGTTGTAACAATGTAAAGTGGAAGAGACAAATGGGCTGTTGAGAAGATACTGAGAATACCAGTAGGATGAAAAGAGTCGGTGGTGAAAGTGACGGCCTTCTTGTCTTGCATGGTCGGTGTTGGTGCCATTCACTGAGGGGAATAATCACACGGGGGACACGAGGGAGTGGGCATGGTTTTGTTTCGTTGTTTGGTTGACTGATGAGATGAAAGATGAAGAGGAGAACAGATTTTAGTAAGGGGCAGGTTCACTTTAAGGTGTGCTGTATTAGTTACCTGTCACTGCGCAATAGATTTAGGCTGACCAGACGTCCCCTTTTCAGACAGTACGTCTGGTCCGCCTGAAATGCTGACACCTTGCATTAAGCTCAGTGAGACTGGGCTAACCATACCATGTGAAATGGAACAGTACTGTTGTTTTCTGTCCCATTTGTCAGCCTAAATAGATTATTCCAAAATAAACAAACTTACACTGTCCAACAAGGTAGCCACAACACATGTGGCTATTTAAATTGAAATTAGTTAAAAAGTCAGTGAAATTTAAAATTTAGTTTCTCAGTTACATTAATAACCACATTTAAGTGTTCAGTAGCCACATGTAGCTAGTGGCCACTGTATTGGACATGAAACATTTTAATTACTGCAGAAAGTCCTTGTGGACAGTCCTGCTGAACATTTGTCATCTCCTTATATTTTACTGTGATCAGGAATCTGGGAGTGACTTCGCTGGTGGTTATGGTTCAAGGTCTAGAATGAGGCTGTAGTCGAGATGTCTGCTGCTGAAGCAAGGGCTTCTGGCACCTGAGAGCTTGACCGGAGCTGGTATGGATCCCCTTCAGGGGCAGGCGAGTGCTGGTTGTGGATAGGAGGCCTCACGTGGTCCTCTCTCTGTATGGATGTCTGAGGCTTTACCCAGAGCAAGTGATCATGGAGAGCAAGGTGGAAGCCATAATAACTTTTATGAGTTGACCTCAGAAGTCAAACTCTCACTTTTGTGTAATACTCTCCCAGCTACACAGATCAGCTGTTTTCAGTGTGAAGGGGAACTAACTCTACAAAGGCATGACTTCCAGGAGGCAAGATTCACTGCCCTACCGCAAGTGCCTCTGGAGTATCTAGGTGCAGATGTCGCCTGGGTAACTGGATGTACAGGAGTGAGGTCTTTGCGATTGTGTTTGTGATAGCGGTTAAGTAACTCACACTTGCAAACTTACACAGCACACACCGGAGTGAACTGTTGCTGTAATCCATGAGGCTGACGTCAAAATGCCAGTACAGCTGTATAAGCAGTGGAAGGAGTATTTTTAATGTCCCTGTAGGTCATCTTTTGACATTTTCTTTTATGCTTTTTCTTCTACCACTAAATAATGATTAATGAATGAACGAATAAATAAATAAATAAATAACCTCATTTTTTTTTTCTGCCAAAGCTGTATTGATGTTCTTAGTACCTGTACCTTCTCTTTTTCCATTCCTTTCCCCTTGTATCTTTTCTTTTCCTGTAGTGTTCTAAGTTCTTCTGGTGAGGTGGACTTTTTTATCTGATGAGATGGAGGGTAGTAAGGTTTTATAAGAGTTTATTTTTTTAGAATAGGGTTACATTTATAGAAAAATCGAAAAGCTGGTAAAGAGAGGGATGCCTGCCCCATCCTCACACTCAGACTCAGTTTCCCCTGGTACTAACATACTGCATGAGCACGACACATTTGTTACAAGAAGTGAATGAGTTTTAATAGCATTATTATTAACTAATGTCCCAAGTTTTCCAGTACCCTTAGTTTTTAGCTTTTGTCCTTCTGTTCCAGGCTCCCACCCAGCATTACATTCAATTGTCATGTCTCCTTAGGCTCCTCTTGACGGTGACCGTTTTTGGAACTTCCCGTGTTTGTGATGACCTTGATAGTTTTGAGGAGTCCTGGTCAGGTGCTGTATGACCTGCCCCTGCGGTGGGATCTGTCCGGTTGTCTCATGATTAGACTGGAGTTGTGCGTCGTGAGAAGGAAGATCACAGAGGTGAAGTGCTGATTTCATCCCATCACATCAAGAGCACATGCTGTCGACACAGTTTGTGACTTTCGGTGATGACCTTGATAACCTTGCGGAAATAGTGTTTGTCAGGTTTCTCTACTGTAGAGTGTTGGAATGTTCTGGTAAGAACATTCTACTCAGGTGAGTTGCTCTGGTAATTGCCTGGGCTTTAGGGCTTGAAGTAGGTTATGTCTACGGTGCTCGTAGAGTGTGAAATGTCTTTACAGGTGATAGGTTCAGAGCTAAGCAGGAAATTTTTTAAAAGTTCAGCCTTTCAGATTTTAATATTTTCACTTTTCTTTGGTTGAAACCTTGAAGTAGGGTTGCTAAGTTGGGGGTTTAACTTTATGAGAAACTGCCAGACTTTTCCAGAGTGACTGTCATTTTGCACTCGCACCAGTGAGGTAGGAGAGTTTCCTTCATAAATTCTTGGTATTGTCAGTCTTTTTGATGTTAGTCATTGTAGTGGGTGTGACTAGCCATCTCATTGTATTCTCTGTTTGCACTTCTCTTATGATTAGTGATGTTGAGGACTCTCCATGTTGTGCCTTTTGCCATTGCAAAATTCGGCTTGTCGTCTTACTGCAATGTAAGAAGTGACTCCTTTATCAGGTGTGTGTTTTGAAATTTTTGATCCCAGTTGCAGTTTGTCCTTTTATTCCCTAAACTGTGTCTTTCAAATAACAGTTTTTAATTTTGATGAAGTTCAATTTATCAGCTTTTCCTTCTAGGTTTTTGGTTTTTGGATCCTAGGTGAAAAATCTTGATCTAACACAAGGTCTCAAGAAATTAATCCTGATGTGTTTTGCAAGTTCAATAGTTTAACTTATGTTTAGGCCTATGATAACATTAAGTAAATACTTGCGTATGGTGTGAGGATTGAGGGTGTGTGTGTGTGTGTGTGTGTGTGTTTGCATAGGTTCCATCCCGTTTGTAGAAAAGACTGTTCTTTCCCTGTTGAATTACCTTGGCATCTGTGTTAAAAATAAGTTAAATCAACCATCTACGCATGGGTCTATGTATGCTCCATTATGTTTTTTGGATCATACATGCCTACCCTGTGTCTTGATTATCTTAAATCTTCAAATAAGGTAGTGTAAGTCTCTAACTTTGTTGTTTTCTTAAAAATTGTTTTGATGTTTTTAGAGCCTTTGTATTTCCATATAAATCGTAGAATCAGAACATCAATTTCTGTTTTATAAGAAACCTGGGGTGATTTTGAGTATGTTTATGTTGAATCTGGATCAGGTTAGGAGAATCAACATCTTAGGAGTGTGAGTCTTCTGATTGATGGACATAATCTATTTAGTGAATTCTTTTATTTCTCTCAAAAGAGTCTGTAGTTTTCAGCATACAGGTCTTGCACAGAGTTTAACTTCACTTCTATGTATTTCATGTGTTTCAAAGTTACCGTAAATGGTATTTCCAATTTTTACTGCGTTTCTAGTATAGAAAGTCCATTGCTTTTTGTATCTTGATCTTGTGTACTGTTATCTTGCTCAAATTATTAGTTCTAGTGTTTTTACAGATTCCTTTGGACTTTTTACATAGATGATCATGTTATCTGTGGTTAAAGTGATTGTACTTCTTTCCTTTCAGTCTGTTGTCTTACTCCACTAGCTAACAGAATTTGAGAGAGCAGATGCGTAGACATCCCTGCCTTGTTCGTGATCTTAGCGGGAAGACAGTCTGTTCCTATTAAGTGTGATGTTTTATGTTTGTTTTTTACAGATCCCTTTGTCACAAGCTTTAGGGAAGTTTGTGAGAAATTTTATTATTAATGGGTAATGAATTTTGTAACATGCTGTTTCTGCATCTATTGAGATGGTAGTGTGGTTTTTCTTTTTCAGACTGGTGATAATGATGAAATATATTGACGTTTAAGTGTTGAGCCAACCTCACATTCCTGGGATAAAGCCTGTTTAGTCTTTATGCATTATTCTTTGTACATATTGATAGATTTGATTTGCCTTTTTTTTTTTTTTTTTTTTTTTTTTTTTTTTTTTTTTTTTTTTTTTTTTTTTTTTTTTTTTTTTTTTTTTTTTTTTTTTTTTTTTTTTTTTTTTTTTTTTTTTTTTTTTTTTTTTTTTTTTTTTGCTTTTTTGGTGGTTTGCTAATATTTTGATGAAGATTTACATCTGTGTTCATATTCTTATAATGGGCTACCTCATTTTGATATTCTTAGGATAATGTTAGCCTCAGAAAATGAGTTGGGAGGTGCCATTTGTTTTCAGAAAGAGTGTGTGTAGAATGTTATCTTTTCCTTTAAATATTTCCAAGCATTCATGAGTGAAATCACCTGAGCCTCGAGTTTTCTTTGTGGGAATGTTTTTAACCAGCAATTGATGTCACTACTGAAGAGTACCTACTTTTAGCATCATATACTAATTACTCAATAACCTTTTATTTTCAAATAATTTTAGATTTACAGAAAAGTTACAATAATAGTGTAGAGGACCCATGTATTTCACACCTCATTGTTAACATCTGACATTACGGAGTACATCTGTCAAGACTAAGAAACTGACATTAGTATTCACTAAACTACTTTAAATTAGACTTTGTTTGGGTCTTACCAACTTTTCCATTAAGGATCTCTTTCTTTCCAGGATCCAATCCAGGAAGCGGCATTGCATTTTAGTTTTCGTGTTTCCCAGTCTCTTCCTGTTAGTGACAGTTTCTCAGCCTTGCTTGGTTTTTCATGACCTTACTAGTCTTGAGGAGCATTGGCCAGGTATTTTTTAGAATATCCCCCCGCCTGCATTTGCTGCTGTTTCTCATTATACTAGGGTTATGTATTTTTTAAAAGAATACTACAGAGGCAAAGCACGCTTTTCACTTAATCATATCAGGAGTATGTTATGTCCACATGACATCCATATGACAGCATATTAACCTTGACCGCTTGGCCAGGTTTCTCCACTCTAAAGTTACTCTTTTTCTCTTAATCTATTTTTTAGAAGCAAGTTACTTAAGTCTAGTTCACACTTGGGGGAGAGGAAGTATCTACATACATGATTTGGAATTCTTCTGTAAGATTCGTGTCTTCCTTGATTTATTTATTCATATCAGTTCTAATCCAATACTATATTTTTATTTTGTGGGTCATATTTTTGCAGCTTTGACCAGTCAGGTTGGCACTTACCCCTATACTTTTGGTTTTTGAGCACTTCCTTCCTTCCTGACACTTGAAGGTGCTCCAGGCTCATCTTATATTTTCTTTGCCCTGGTTGTAGAATCAGCCATTTCCCCAAGGCATCGTGATTCCTTTTATTGGAGGATGAGTGTGCTCATTGTTATCGAGGTGCCATTACTTTCAGGCCTTCTCAAGGGACACAGCTTGGTACTATCTGTATGTATGTATACAACCCATGTGTACCCAGGTATCTGTAATTGTTTTTGTATCCATTTGTGTATGCATATGTATTAAGTTAAACACGAATTCATACTGACATCTCTGATTTTAAGCCAGTACCACAGGATTCTCTCTTGTTTATGTGACTTTCCTATCAGTGTGAAACCTGGCTCCAACCATCCATTATCCATTTATTTATTGGTTCAACTCCAATGTACGTGAAAAGCTCTTTCAAAACTGTTAATGAATACTCCCGTGATAAACAAATTTCCTACTTGAGTATAGTGTTTATTTTTGTCATTAGCCTTATAATTTCCAGTCAAAACATTATTTTCCAAAGTTAGTTAGGTCTGTCCCCCCCATGTCCTTCAGTGCAGTTATGTCATAATTTGTAATGCAATTGGATTCATTTGTCACAGTCCACATTTCATCTTGGACTCTTCCAGCATTTTGGTTGATGGTTTTTTGGTTGCGGTTTGGTCAGCTTTCATTGAAGTTCACTCTTCATAATGTTCTGTGCGTTCTGACGAGAGTGGAGTCCGGTATCCACCACCCTAACCCGAGTATCAGGCAGAGCCAAGCCTGCGCGCTTGGTGTTCTTCTGTGTGTGCCCTCTATGGTCAGCTGCACTCCCTCCCCAATCCCTAGGAACCGCTCACCTGTTTGTTTGTCTAATCTATTTTTAATTTTGCACTTTTCAGAGTGTAGCATGCATAGACCGAATGGAATCTTTGGATTTTGCAACTGCCTTCTTTAACATAATAGAATGCATTTAAGATATATCTGTATTGTTGTGTGAATTAATAGCGTCTTCTTTATAAATTGTTAAATAGTATTCCATTGTATCGATGAAGCACAATTCCTTTCTCCATTCCCCTGATGAAAGACATCTTGCTGGCTTCCAGTTTTTAGCAGCTATGAGTGAAGCTGCTGTGAACGCCCAGGGACAGGTGTCTTTGTGGACCTAAATTTTCAGATCACTTTGGTTAATGCCTAACTCTGCTGTTTCTGGGTCATGTGGTTGTTTGATAAGTTAGTATCAGTATCACTCCTCTACTAAGTGCTTATAAATGTAAATTTAATAAATTTGTTCTTTAAAAATGCCCAAGAAGAGCATTAAAATCGTTAGTCTCTAGCTTAGCAAGTCTACTCCTCTGTCTTTTGGTTCACAAACTAGTTGCTTCCTTGGGATCTGATTCTTCATAGATCATTTAACTGTGATTCTGAGGTCCTGTGAATTCATTTATAAATTCACGGAACCGTGGGCTGTAGTTTCTGTGAGTGAAATGATTACTGGGTTTAAACTTAAAATTAGATGTATTCAAATGTTTTAGGGAATATGTTCTATAAAACAATATATTTTTCATCATTACTGATATAGTGATCCCGAAAATTAGGTGTGTGCACATTATTGTGTTGGGGTGACGCTTCAGAAGAGAAGAGGCTATGAGTCTTCTCCATGTGGCTGTGCACTTGTCAGAGAGCCAGGTTGGAGGCAAATCACTGTTCAGCACAATTACATGGCTCTGGGGCTTAGACTGAACGAGTATGTCCCTTGTGCCTCCCTTTTTGCTGTAGGTGGCAGGTACACTAGTTACCACAGTACCACACATCATGATGCCTGGGGCACAGTTAGAGATAAGGGAAGATTGACGGTAATCAAACACAAGGGGCAATGTAGCCTTCCAGCCTTTCTTACAAACTTAATTAGGCTTATTGGGGCAGAAAATTATTTTCCTCCTCCCTTTTTGATCTGTTTCTCCTCTGTTTTCACCTCCTGTCCCAGAATGTCTTTGAAGGGCTCATACTACCCACAAAAGGAGGCTTTTCTTATAAATATTAATTTATTTGGTTTACTTGGCTTTAGGGAAAGGAGTAGTAGCAACAACAAAATTTTAAGATATTCGAGGAACTCCATTTTTGGTAGAGACATTATATGTGGTCATGAAAATCATACCTTATTCAGGAAATCCTGACAAAAGTATTTTATGGCTCTGCCATTGAATCTTTAGCAAGTATTTTTGATTTTCTGGAAGCTGTTTGGTTTGCTCCAGTAAAACAGTCGTCAGCTGCACTTTGGCTTGATGGTCTGTGTATTCTTAGTGTAGTCTTCCAGAGCGGTGTACAGGGATGCTGTTCTTTGCCCTGAGGTTAGCAGCGCGGTGCTGGGCTTCAATTGATGATGGTAGGTGATTGGGTGGGGAAGAAGAGGTGGGGTTTCTTCGTATCATCCCTCCTGTGTTCAGCAAAATCACCCGACAAATGCCGTTCAAGGCTCTCGAGTGCACATGCTGTAAAGGAAGCCAGGGACTGGTGCTGGGGTGAGGAGTCGTTCGCCTCTGCGCCATGGAAACGGGCCTTTGGAGCTTTCACTTGTCTGCTGGTCTGTCCGGTGGTGCAGGTAATCGCAGCAGTCTTTGTTTTCTTGGTGGTGTGTGTGAGATGTAGCAAAACAGTAGAAAATTAGCTTCGGTGAAAGGGATGTACCTATGACAGGAGTAAAATACAAAAGGAAAAGGAGATTTTTTTTACATCGTTCATTATTCTTACAATGAGTAGCTTTTAAGGTTTCTTCATGTTTTAAAAAGCCTAATTTGATCTTTTGGAGGAAAATTTCTGGTTTAGAAAACCTGTGCTTGAATTGCTTAGCTTGAGAACAAAGGTTTTAATATCTAGCACTGCAAAGATATTTTATTCAGAAGGACAGGAAGCAGCACCCTTCTTCTACCTTTTAGAACTGAATTTCGTAACTTCTCTTTAATTTCAGCTAGGCACTTGGATTTATTATTCTGTAAATTGTGATTTAATTATCTGAAGCTTCCGATGGTGGTTTCCCTTTGGTACTTTAGGGACCTTGGTTGGGATATTGGGGGTGGGGGCAGGGATTAATCGATAGTGGGGGAAGGGAGTGTTTTTACAGAGCAGTCTTCAGGATTGTTTTTTTTTTTTTTTAATTTGAAACAAAATTGGAATATACACTCATTTGGCAAAGGTGATATCCATGGCATCAAACACTCTTACCAGTTTTAATTGTTTTATCCTTTGTTCAGTTTTGCTTTTGCTTTTGTCAGTTAAAATGTTGGTTGTAAATACGAAGAGGCTGCTGGATTACTATTGTGGCATTGGAATTGCATTCTCCTTTTTTTTTTGCATTCATATCTGTGAAATATAGGAGCAGAGTCATAAATGTGAAAAGTAGACGTGATACAAAATACTGTAGGCTTTTTCTGGGTTTTTTTGTTTTGTTTTTGTTTTTTCCCTGAAAGTGTTTTTCATGGTGGTAGCTTTTTTCTTGTGGACAAAAAGACCTAGGACCATAGTTTATGACACTGAAAAGTGTTTAGTGCTATAGACTTGTTTCAAAACTATAGACCAAAAGCATTCTTAAGCATACTCTGTGGTTTTTCAGTTAATTTGATTATCTTAGTATACAATGTTTGCAACATTTTGAAAGCTGGTTGACCCCCTCAGAATATTAACAAATTAAAGAATACTTATTGAGCATTTACATAACATTCAGTACTTTAGATATATACAAGGTTGATAATCTAGCAGAGAACATGAAAAGGTATTGGTTGTGCGAGTATACTTATGTTCTGACATCTGAAATACATTAACTACTATATTTAACGCTCATAACAACCCAGTGACAAGATCAACACCATCCTCTTTTGTAAGTAAGGAAATTTATATTTTGAGAAGTTAAGTGATATACAATACGTTATTAACAGTGTCATGACTAATGAAGCCCAGGCCAGTCACACTCCACAACTTCTTGCACTGTTTCCCTGTCAGCAGATCCAAATGTTTTATCAATTATTTGACATCACAAAGAGTGATATCAGCAGAGTGAGCAGGAGATTCCTAATCTCTGCCAAAAACGGAGTGACTTAACATCATCTGTAAAATGTGAGGGTTGGACTGGGTCACCCAAAGTTCAGTTCTAATATTACATGATTTTGTTATGTGTAAGAGGTTTTCATGTGTGGCTAATGAAAACAAGTCTCATTACTTTGAAGTTTTTATTACAAATATATTGAGTTTCCATATCTGATTCTTCATGCCCTGCTTTACTGTTTCCCCCCCTTGGGGCAGGGAGCTGTACCTGTAATGCTCATCACCTTCTAATGCATTGCAGCGTACTGTTAACTTATGAAGGTCCTTGTTGTTGACTCCCTTTTCCCTTTCCCCAGATGTATTGCCAGGACCTAGACTAGAGCCTGGCCACGTAGAATGCAGTTATGCGTTCATAAATAATAGACTTGTATAGTACTTGGGTAATATATGTGAGCACCTTCATACTTTTTAATACCAGCAGAGTCTCTTGGGGCTAAAATTATTTACTTTATTATTACAGTGATCTTTTAAGGAACATAGTGTGAGAATCTTAAAAAGAAGAAAACCTACACAATAAGTAAGTTTAGGCAAGCAAACTTAAGTTTGCTGGAATTGCCCTATAAAAATTATTGATAGTATAGAACTCGATAACCATCGGTTTACCCCATATTGTGTTTAAAAATATTTCTTCACTAGATGCCTCTTCCCATGCAAAGGAAAACACTGTAGTAAAATTCCTTTTTGGTTTATCTGTTAATTTAGGTATATTCTCAAATGCCAATTTACTATGGGTGGAAGATATATCCAGACCATGGAGTCCTTCGTTTAAAAGATATTTAATGATGTATGACACGTTTACTGGTAGTTTGAGTTCACTTGAACATTGGGCTTTTTGAGGTTTTATTAGCTTTATTGAGGTATAATTGGTGTATAATAGACTGTATGTGTTTAATTAAATTCTAAGGTTTTGATACATGTATACAACTAGGAAACTGTTCACCACAATCAGGGTAGCAAACATACTCATCGCCCCAGAAGTTTCTTCCTGCCCTTTGCTCCCAGCCTCCCTGTGTGTCCCAAAGTGCACACTGACACTGGTTTCGGAATGTACTCCTTTTCCTTCATCACCTTTGATAACGCTCTTTTTTACATTCTCATCATTAAAAAATCTGTGCAGTTCAAATTTTCTAAGTTATTTTCCAGCCCTCATACCTTTCCTGCCCGTTTTCCATGCTGTTTGCAAGGCGCGCTTTCTGAAATACATGTGGGATCATGTTACTGTCTGGCTTAAAACCTGTCAGTATCCTGTATTACTTCCAGCAGTGGTTCTTTGGAAGAGGAATGTAAGGGACCTCTTTTGAGACTCTCTAGAGATTATTTTACCCCCAAAATATTCAGTACCCATAAAAGCTGAAACCTGTAGACCGATGTGTAAATTCCTCGTATGGTATATAGATCCCCATTGATGTAGCTGCCACTTCCGTCTCTGGATAGCATTACTGGCTCCCCACCCAGCCCCCACCCACCATGCCCCAGCCTTCCTGGGCTACTTTTGTTTTCTCCAAATACTGTAGCATATGCTCTTTCCCTTGTTTAGAATGTCTCCACTTGTCTCTTTTCCTTGGTTGAATTATTAATTTATTTAGCAGCTATTTATTGAACACTTTGAGGAACTGCACCAGTTACTGGATTTACCTTGTACTTACTTATGGAGCTGTTTAATGATATAGACCAGCATTAAACACAAAATGATTCAGTAATTATAAAATGTGGCAAATGGTTAAAAAAAGAGAACAGGGTAATTATGGGAGACAGTAACAGGAAGGACCCAATTTAAATTGAGGAACAGAGGTCAGGAACAGGCTTTCCGAGGTAGCAGTCACAAAGCAAAGACCTCGTACTCCTGGGAGAGGGGGCGGTGGGCAGTGCCCCAGAGCGAGTAGTGTGCAGGGCTTCCCCGTTTGTGGGGAGCGTGCACGTGAGCCTCGGCAAGACAGCGCTGTGGCTGTCAGTCCGTGTGTGAGGCAGCGAGAGCTGTGTCTGACAGTTGGGGCTGGGGTGTCAGGTTTGGTGTTGGGCTTTTTTCCCCTAAAATGCAGCGGGAAGCTATTGAAAGAATTTAAGGAGGGGAAGGAAACAATAAGATTGTGTTTCAAAATAACATGGTTGCTGTGTGGAAAAACGAATTGGAGGTACGTGTGCAAGAGTAGAAGTGGCAAGACCGAGTGAACTCCGGTGGCTCGAGACGTGGCTAGCTCTAAGCCAGCAGTGGCAAAGGTCAGGAGTGGACACATCTCAGACACGGACGGAAGGTAAAAATCCGTAGAATGCTGTGATGGGTGTTAACTCCATGAAAACAGGGAATTTTATTTATTTTGTCTAAACCTCTAGAGCAGTGCCTGGTACATATAATAAATGCTCAGTTAATATTATTGGGTGAATGGAGAGTTGGATGTTTTGGATGTGGGGCCTGAGGGAGAGGAAGGTGTCATTAATGACCTCTTAGATTTCTGGCTAGATTAGCTAGGTGGATGGAAGTCTGTTTATTGAGATGGAAAAGTAGGTTTAAAGAGGCAGATAAGAATTTAGTTTTGGATTTAATTAAATTTGAGATGCCAGTGGGATATCTAAGTGGATATGCCCAGATGACAGTTGGTTAGAGCCCAGAAGATAGAGCAAGTCCACCTGCTTATGTCTGATGTCCGTTCTTTCATTAGACATATGTTTGCTGAGCACCATTCTGTGTCCTGGCAGTGTCCTGCAGTGACCTGGGAATCCTAACAACATAGAGCTTATATTCCTGCAGGTTGTGGGGTTGGGCGGGTGGGGGATGTATCAGATTGTCATTTTTTTAAAAGCGTGTATTTGTTGAGTCCTATGTGAAGAAGTACAGTATGGGGTATAGTGAGAGTACACAGTTAAGACAGAGCAGAACCTCTGTTGATCAGACACTAGTGTTTTACTGGATGGCACGGGGGTGGCTGTGGTTACAGGTGCAGTTGGCCCTTGAACAACAGAGCTTTGAGTTGCGCAGGTCCGTTCATGGGTAGCTTTTTTTTAAATAACTCTACAGTTGGCCCTCTGTGTCCCCTGGTTTCACATCCTTGATTCTGCTCACCGCGGACTGAACCAGTATTTTCTGGCCACAGTTGGAACTTCCCAGAGGCTCAGGGCCAACTGTATGCATTGTTTTGGGGCCATTTTATACCAGGGACTTGAGCATCTGCAGATTTTGGTATCTGGGGGGCGATTGAGTGCACTGAGGTTCAGAGGGCATCGCATCCTTGACCCCCTTGCTGTCAAGGGTCAACTGTATTTATTAATTTCTGTATGTTCATCAGTCCAGAGCTTTTCCTCAGTCCTTTTTACCTCAGTTTCTACATTCTCGAGTTCTTTATTTTGATCATATTTTTATTGGAAGGATTTTGTCTTTAAGTAGTTTTGTTTCCCTCTTCAAGAAGGGCTCATAGGTGCTTTATTTCCTTATTTCTGTGAATATTTCTTATATCTCTATATCCATTATGTATAAAAACTTTTAACAGAAATTTTAGACATTGTACCAATATCTTCTCACGTTGGAGTTGTGTCTTCTGGCACATGGAGTCTTGCTTTGGAGAAATCTTGAGACTAATTTAATCTTTGCCATTTGCACGTGACTGAAGTTTTATTGTCTAGGTAGTTCTATAGCTCTTTGTTAAAAATGTTAAATTTTCATAATTTTAATAGTGCATGTGTTAGTGTTGACTATTTTGTGTTGTTTTTATAGGGTACAGCGTGCCCTTTCTCTTTTCAGATTCACGTCATTCTGCACACATGTACTTGCTTTTTTTACCCCGTACTTTGAAGTGGAACTAGTGACTTAAAAGTTTTTGTTTGCGGAAAGTTCTTTCTTGGTGCTGGTGGATGCAACAAGGACTGTGATAAGCAAATTAACCCGGCAGGGCGGTCCTGTTCCTCACCATCACATTCCATTTTTTCCTCTTTCCCCTCCGTTTCCCTTTCCTGTGGAGAACACAGCTCAGGAAGCTGTCTCACAGTCAGTCCTCTGGGACCCTCCAGGCCTCTTTATCAGAATCTCCCTGGACACTGCAGTCCCTGAAGCCAGCAGCATGGTTTGGGGCAGGAATTTTATAATGGCTTTCATCAGGCAGAGTGGCCAAGGTGGGGTAACTGCAGGTATCACCCTTCACAGAAACTCAGTCAGAAATTTTCTTCTGCCAACTCTTACATTCACCTGTGAATTAAAAGCATGTCCCCTCCCCCACATAAGGAGAGATAGACTTATAAACTTGAACTTTTGAAAATTTGGTAGTCTTTTGTGATCAGCATGCCCTCTTATTCCAGAACTCCCTATCCTCATCGTCCCTAACTTTGTTGTGATTTAGCATTCTGTCCCTTTAGGGAAGTTTTGGTTTTTTAGTCTTCCTTTGCGTCAATTTTGATTTATATAGGAGTTCAAGAGACTTGTACTTGTACTTTTGAGGTTTTTTTTTTTTTAACCTAACTACCTCCATGCCAAACAAAATAGTCATTCAAGTACCGTTTTATGTTTATGTCTTACTGTCTTTATTAATAGTCTTTTTTTAAAACTCAGTTTTACTGATATTTGTAATAAATCCTGTTCTTACTACCAAGGCTAAATAATCTTAACATAAAACATGAGTACCATAGGTTGTGGTAATTTCTAAAAGGGACAGAAGTGAAGAGAGGAATGGGAGGACATTTGGGAACACGTTTTAGCCTTAGATGAGCATTGATGGGCAGCATGAACTCCGACCAAGATGCCTCCGGTGACACAGCTTTTCCACGACAGCCAATGGGGAATGCTAAGTTCTCTAGCTTACAGAACCAAACCAGACAAGTGCCTTTTGTGTCCAGCTTTTGGAACATGTTTTTAATAACTGATAGTTCTCCAAGGTACCATCTAGACTTCTGCTGTTAAAGCAAAACATGTGGTTGAGGATCACAAGGGGATCATGATCGAAGGAGGGATCAATAAGACAGGAATCAGCACCCACGTATTTTATGGGTGCGGAGAGCTGGTGGGCGAGAAGGAACTTCACCTTGCTTGGGAAGCTGAGTATGATGTTTTAATGGTAAAGCATTTCTCTTTGCCTTCCCCCCCAAATCTGTAAAGTGGAAATACTATCTTCATGGTTATTTGGGGGATTAAATGAGGTAATACATATGAACAGTTCAGACGAGTACTGCATCTAGTGAGTCCTCAGGGAATCCAGCTGCTGCTGTTACTATTTGGATTTTTAGAAAGAGAGCCCATGCTCAGGGATAATGGTAAATGCACCTGTGATTTAAGATTCGAAGCCGTAATGGGTATTAAAAATGGCCCCCAGTTCCTTAGTGCACCTGTTTGTTGAATTGCTTTGGAAAAGTTAGGGTAAAATGTAAATTCCCTTACTCTGGTTTAGTAGAAGGAATAAATTTAATGACAGTCTCACAGGTGAAATAACTACAGCTGTTCTTTTTTCTTTGTTTCAGGTTTCCCCTCAAAAAACCTATAAGGTAAGCTGTTCTGTTACACTTCATACATTTACATTAAATTTTAATTGGAAGCATTCTTTTGAAATTCTAGTGGATTTTTGTGGCTTTTGAAAATGTGGATTTCAGTTTAAAATGTCAAGATGTTTTACAAATCGAAAGTATAGCAGATGTTTTATGTTTTTTTCTGCAAGATGACATTGTTCTGATAACATTTTCAGTGTTTTTAATCTAAGCATGTAAAACGTTTGTTCAAATTGATACTTAAAGTCACTCCCTATGAAGATACTTAGTTTGAAAAGCTGTTGTGACTAGCTTGGTGAGAATAGGTGGATTGCCAGTTTTTGATGTGTTTTTTCATCTAGATAACTATAGCTGCCTTTAGTTAATGATCTTTGGCAAATTGGACCAGTCTTAATGACTTTGAAACAGTAAAGGAAAAAATCCGTAATGTTTAAATATGTCTGTGCCTGTATCTATACTTCCAAATTTATTCATTTCCCAGGATTAGATACCTCTTCCTCAATACGAATTCTTCAGCATCTCTTCTTTCATCTTAATTGCCATAAATATTATTTAAATTACTGGTAATATGTCGTTCTTCATTTTAATGGTATATTTATCATTTCTAGTGACATAGTGCAGGTTTACAGTGCTCATCTTGGCATTTTAGTTAATTAGCATAGTATAGGTGTTATAGTTATGGTCTTATTTACTGCCCAGCTATTAGGCCCTAGGAAAAATAATACTTCTAGTGTTAACTGGGGCCGGGCTAAGACCACTGTGTCTGGAAGTACAGGCAGGCTTTAAGTGAGCCTTCCCTGAGACTTTTTTGTTTTTTAACTGCTTCATCAGTGCTGTGATTACACAGATTTTGAATCTGACCGTGGTGTCTGTAGGTCCTAGGAATGTGTTTAATTACTTTTACACACTGTTTTCTTATCTGTTAAATGGAAATAATAATGATTAACCTTTTAAAACCACTAAAAGAATTTAAGCGGTTATTTCTAAGAATAAAGTAGACTTTAATACTTAATACTACTTTTATAATTTTTAAGCACTTTTTATAATCAAGTAAATAGAACTCTTGTGTATTACATGTAGCATAGACTGAATTTTAAAACTTCTTGAAAAATATAAATTAAGTTTATGAGACTGTAAGGGAAACTGATTTCTTGGTTTCCTCTTTGTAAGACACACTTGGGAATTTTAAATCAAGTTTTTATTCTGACAATGCTCTTTTAGTAAGTCTTTGATTTGATTTAGGCACGGAAGTATTTTGAACCGAGAGTCACCAACAGATAAGAAGCAGAAAGTTGAGCGCAGCACATCGCATGATTTTGACCCCACAGGTAAAACACCATTCTTCCAAAGAGTCTCGAGCGTGATCACCCTCAGACCTCTGAACACTGCGGCTGAACAGCCTGTGTCAGCAGGAGCTGTGTGTTCTGCTCAGGGCTTTCCTCTTCAGTTCTAGATACAAAACCTTTGCCTTCAGGAGGAAGGGAAACATTTTAAATTTTCAGTATTATTGAAGCATTTTTGTAGAATGTAATATGTTTAAAAACAGTGATGATAATAGAATCAGTTATCACATCATAATTGGATATTTTGGGATGACCAAGGATTAGTATTAAGACATGTCGTAAGTATGAACAGTAGTATGTCATAAAACCAAGTCTGTATCAACTACCTATTTCTCCAGTCATTTAAAAATTCAGGTGTAATCATGATAAATTGGAGTGTTAAAATACAACCTGAAACAGATGTCACCCCAATAAGTCTAACAATAAAAATGAATTAAAAAATAAATAAATAAAACAAATACAACCTGAGGAATTGTCATCTTGTTTAGAGTAAGCGAACGAGAAGACCCTTGTTCTTCAGTGCTAGCGTGCTCTGACCTCGGAGCTGTCTCTCACCTGCAGTAGTGCTGACCTTTCCTAGCGTTTTCGTGTCAGTAGACTTTCGACTATTTGTATTTTTAAATTTATACATATAGTTTGAACGCCTCTTGTGAAATATCAGCTTTTGCCTTCTTCTTGTTAATTCACCAGTAATTAATTTCTAAAAATTACTCGGTAATTTTGCTTTCCTTACGTGAAACTGATATGTGTTCTTTGTGCATGTACTGTTTTATTCAGTCACATGTTCCAATGACCAAAGGTAAAAAATAAGTGAATGCTGAGATCCCAGATAAATACATATATATCTGTTTGTAAGTATCTTATTTAGAAATAAAAGTTTTAATTTTTCATAGAGAGTAAGTCTATTTTTATGTCTAAGATATTTCATGCTTTTAGCATTATCTACTCTTATTTTGAAAAAGCACTGTAAGTGTTATCTAGCAAGGGATGAGTAGAAAGTGAATAGCTAATAATTTTCCTGCATCTTAAATAGTAGGTAAAAATGAAACTGCAATCATCAGTTTAGGAGGTTTTGGTGGTGGGATATATGTAATATGTAACGTCTAGATTTTCATTAAAAGATAATTCTTTTTTTCAAAATGATACCTAATTTTGACATCATGGGTCTCAGAGGCTTTCGTTTATATGATTAGTTATTGTCTTGCTAACAAGGGTCACCGGTTTCTGCCCTATGTTCATAAAAGTTTTATAATCTTGTTAGATTGACTTATTCTGTACTGTCCATCTGTGATGTGACCATCTCCAAAGCATAATGAGATTATTTTAGCTTTTAGTGCTTTTGTCATCTCTACAGTTGTCAGATGATATATTTTGTATGTAGAGTATTCATGTGCTGTTTTGTTTGTGCATATTTTTATTACACTGTCTTTCCTTCAATATATCTTTAAAATATGTCATTACTTGTGCTGTTTGTGACTGTTCTAAGTGCTGTCACCTGTGATATTCATACTTGGTGTTTGCACGATTGAACTTGATCATGACTCATTCCTTTCCCCCCGTGAATTTTTCCCCTTACGTTGGTCTCCATATTTTCTATATCTCTCTCCTTTTCTCCCGCTCTTGTGCAGACAGCTCCTCCAAGAAGACAAGGTCTAGTTCAGAGGAGAGTAGATCCGAGATCTATGGTAAGCTCACGGAGACACTTCAGCCTTGCACCTTTGGAGCTTGCTTCGTGCTGTCTCCCTTTTCCTAGTAACTGCAGCCTTCCTGTGTCCGCTCTGCATGGCATGGTCTACGGCAGGGAAAGGGAGCCTGGGGTGTTCGTGTGGCTGTGGTGTGGACGCTTAAGATTGCTGGAAACTAACATTGTAGAGTAAGAGTAGGCCGCATCGCCCATCCTCTCTTTCACTTGTTTATAAGTGATTATCTCTGATGTGTTTGGGTCAGGTTTCCTGCAGATAGCGCGGATGGGCACTGAATTCTTACCTCCTCCCCATGTCCCGTTTGTAGGATTTGGATCGTGTAGAATGTCATCGACGCTGCCAGTCAGTCCTTCCCTCTGAGTGTAGAACTGGTGTAATTTAATGTGTTAGCATATTTTTGGAGTTTTTATTTTATTTTTTATTTGTTTCTTTAGTTTTAATTGCTCTGTCTTTTGGAATTGCTGTTCTTGCATAATTTAGCCACAATAGCAAACATACCTTAAGTATTTTATTTTTGTAACCTGAAGGATTTGTCTGTGTCTTTCATAAGTTTTCCCCGAAGCTTATTCTGAATGGAAAAATTTTAAAACAGCACCTTTTAAAAGTAATCTTTACAAAGAGCAGGGTTAATGTGAATGATCAACTTTTGCAACAGATTATTGGAACATTAATATTTCCAGGTTGTATCCTGTCTTCTAAGGATAATGTAAATCATATTCATGAAGTTCATGTAAATTATTCTTTTTCTTTTGCATAATTTTACCTTCACTCTTCCTCGTGTTGGCGTCTAATTAGTGTTTGGAGAAAAGTGGAAAGAGAAGTACTGCCAGGAGGCAAGGCTTTAAAAACAATCTCTGAAACACTAAGTCCTTCCTTCTTCCTTGGAAGGTTCCAAATTTGGCCTCAAAGGAAAACCATGTCTTCTCTCTCTTTTTTTTTTTTTTTTTTTAAGGTGAAACAAAGAGATAGTTTATTGAAGAGAAAGTATACTCCAAAGAGGTAGGAGCGGGCTCGAGCAAGGAGAGTGGCTCAAGAGCCCTCGTCTTCTCTGATAGAGCCCAGAGTCTCTCATGTACAAGTTTCCACAGGTGTAGCTTGACATACACAAAAGGAAAAAAAATGAAAATATCCCTCCTCCCTTTTAAGACATTTTGTAATTTACACTCCTGACACGTGAGCCCGTAATATCCAATGCTTTTTAATACTATGAGGCCTCAGTGTGGAGTTACCAGCCAGCGAACACTTGTTCGATATGTACACATAGTTCTTTGCTTGGGTTTTTGTGGTGACTGCTTTCTCTGCGTGGTTAAGCCTTTTACAGTAGTTCAGCAGGAAATGTACACCGCGCCGAATGGCCTGTCAGGTTGATACTTTTTCTTCCTTCCACAGTATTTGGCTCCACATAAGTGAAAAATAGCTTCTGAATTTTCTGACACTCTGTTCTGTGTAAAGAGCTTTCTTTCTATGGTTTTCTCTCCCCGGGGATGGAAACACTGTTTGTAGCTCCATTCGTCTCCACTAGCCTTTGCAATGCTCTGTTTCACCTCCCCTGCCATTTTCCTAGGTCTGTGGTATGTGTGCAACAGCTTGCTGTTTGCTTAGGATGCTAGGATGTTTGCTTTGGATAATAGGATGATAGGTATGTATGAAAGCTTGCTGTTTGATTTGGATGTTAATATTCCAATTATAGGAATATTAACACCAGTTCAGACATGCCATGGCTTGGTAATAATAGAAATATTTTTAAGTGGTAATGGGAAGTAAGGTGTGGCTCCTCTGTGTGTTTGTTTCTTGGGAACCCTTGAAATGCCTTTTTTTGGAAGGAGCTGACCCCGAGTCCTCAGAAAGCACTTCCCAGAGGGATGCGCTGGTCAGAGCGGAGTTAGCATGCTGAGTTGGATCTCTGTGACATTACAGGCACTTTATTACCTGGACGAAGAGCTCTTCAGACTGTGTGCAGTCCATAAGGGTAAAAAAAAATCTCTAGGGAGCCAAGGAAAGTGTGGCGCTCCTGGGAGAGGAGCGTAGAGGCGTGGCATCGGTCACGGGGCGGTAGTGTGAGGTCACCTAACAAGCCAGCTCCTGACTTTGGAGGTATACACCGTCTTGGAGTAACATTTATTCACTGGTTATTTAACAAAAATGCCAGTTACTCACTTACAAATTTCTTATTTTAAACTTCTTACTCATTTTTAGAGCTGTTTTATCAGATAGATTTACTTGGTTCATTTTAAAAGGAAGCCAAGTGTTTGTGTTATATTGGTTTTTGTTGTCTGCCCAGTGCAGGAGGCCAACATTTATTCCACATCTCCTGTTACTCCGTGTGTTTCTTTGGAGTCTGTTATTGATCAGGTACAGGTGTATTTTCTGATTTGCAGTTTTTGTGGTACTTAATTTTCCATTTTTCTCATTAATGTTGTAATGGAGAGATTTCATGGGGTTTTTGTGGGATATCAGAGATTTTGCAAGGGGGCTTTGAATTAGACTACTTCCTTCCTGACTTCTGTCTCGGTTTCATGAAGAGATCCAGCTGATGATTTCAGGCAAGGAAAACACGCCATGCCTTTTTGAAGCTGGAACTGCTCTAGCAAAATACCGGAGACTGGCTGAAACAACGGAAGTGTAGGTTCTGGGGAGACCTCTTCCGGCTCGCCGACGGCTCTCACCAGGTCTTTCCTTGGTGCAGGCACGTGGTGCCCCTTCTCATAAGGACACGAGTCCCGTCATAAGGGCCCCCACTTCATGACCTCATCTACCTGTAATCACCTCCCAACGTCTCCATCTCCACATACCATCACCTCGTGGGTTAGGGCTCAGTGTACGAATTTTGAGGGGAACATTCACTCCATAACAGAAGCAAACTGTTAGTACTTTAAATGTCTGGTTTGGGTACTTCAGAGAATGTATATATTCTAATTTATTATTTTTTCTCATTCAAGCTTCTCATACCTGTAGAAAGAAAAGTTCTAAGTTTGATTCTCACTTTCACCATGTTACTGTCTTTTCTGTTTTCTTCAACTTTGCGAAGAGTGTCTACAACGTGAACCTTCCGTGCCCTTAAAAATCATTTCCTTCTTAAACTCTCGAAACCTGACTTCTGGACGCATACGCTCTGGAAGGTAATCCAGAACCTCCTATTGAAAGACTGTGACCTTATGGTCAGTTGTCACCTTTCCTCAGAAGTGTCTGATGATGCTCATGCCCTTTTTTCGGTTTCTGTATTAAATCACCCTCCCTCTTTTCTCTGTGATTGTTTTGTCTTGTCTTTACTTGATTGACACGAGTTTCTCTCCCTGACATCTCTCCCTTTTTCCAGTGTAGCCTTTTAAGTGTTCGCTGAGTTCGCTCCTCTCACCGTCTTGCACGCCAGCACGACCAGTCTGGAGCTCATCCTTGTTCCCCGTGGCCAGACATCAGTCTCCTCCCAGCGTCCCCTGACTCTTCTGTTGGCACTGTCATTCTTCCTTTCACCGCGTCCAACTTTCTTAAAGTTACCTTGGACTTCTCCCTTGCACGCGTCCTGTCTGGTCAGCAGTTAGCCAGGTCCCATGGATTCTCGCGTCACGGTGTCTTACATCCCTTGCTCTTGGGTCACATCCCCACCAGCTTGTTCAGCTTTTCACCATCCTGTTAGATACACTCATCACTTCACTTGGGTTTTGCTTTGCTCTACTTCCTGTTCTCCGTTCTGCTGTGCTGTCAGGTTGGCGTTACTGAGGCCGGGAGTGTACAAGTAGGTGTTAAGACACACCGTAATTTGTTGCCAGTTTATCATTCTGCCTCATTTTACGACTCTTTACCTAAATGTACCGGGCTCTTCTTGAAAGTTTTATTTCCCGAGTATGGAGTGGTATTCCTTCTCTGCTTGTGCCACTGCTGTTGTGTTGGAAGGTTTCCCTCCTGTCACTTAACTCCTCCTTAGACTCCTCCCCACCCTTTCTCACCTGCCTCCTTGGCAGGGCCTTCCTGGATCTGCCCTGCCTGGCCGCTGTTGTGCGGGAGCTCAGACCCCCCACCCCCACCCCCCACCCCCCGCCCCTGCATCTGGTTAGTCTGGCACGTCCTGAAACACCTGGCACCCTGGAGGCCTCCCTGAGTTTGGACGCGTGATCACTGAGAGTGGGATGAGTATTTCAGTAAAGAGAATTGATGGAGTAGGATGGTGATTCACCTTAATTGGATTTTTCTTCTGAAAAACTTTAAGGTAGAAGAAAATGTAACTTAGAAAAGAGACTTAATGTTGGTAATAGTCAAAAGAATGAAATCAGTCTGTGGAACTCAAGCTCCGCTTGCCGACAGCATTGTGCGTTTAGAGTCGAGAAGCTTCTTAATCAAAGGATTATCTGCGGTCTTACTCATAAAACACGTTTGTCTGGCAGCAGTTTAAACAGGAGCTGTTCTTACAGGGCTGCACGTGGTCTCTCTCCACACCCTTCCCTGAAGCTAATTCTTAAGAGATGAGACTTGGAGAAGCTTGATCATGGAATAAAATCGCAGGTGAAGAAAGACGGGCGTGCTCTCACTGAAGTAAATGCAGTGTGCACGGTTTGCGTGTTGCCTCACATATTTAACACTCCATTTGTATTAATTTGCTATTTGGCAATGTAGTTATGGCCTTTGTACAGGACTATATTACAGTGAAATTTTCCCACCTTTTTTAGAATACCTTTTTATGACCTTTTCCCTTCCCCATTCCACAACATTACAGAGACCGAGTTTTTTCACATCCAAAATACAAGCGTTAGAATTATCTTTTGAATGAAAAACAGTCTCTCTCATGTTGGTTTCAAGTACCACATTGTCATAACATGGGAAAAAAAAGTCCTTTATTAGGAAGAGAAAATAAAATTAAGGATAGTAAAAGGGCAGGCTGATGAATGTTGCCTCCACGGTAATATTATTTGCTACACTGGACGTATCCGGATAGAACCGGTTCTGGGTAGTCACACGGTGCCTCCCCGCCATCACTCTTGACCTTGCACACACAGATGCTGACATGTTTCACCCAGTCCACATCCCAGTGGGAGAGTGTCAGACAGCATGTGCTGTTACTGAATTCCCAACAGCAAAAAACAACTTCCCCCAATTTTTTGAAATTTTTGAGAAAGAAGGTGAGGACTTCTTAAAGAGGAGCATTCCAGGTGATGAGACTTGGGTCCATCCTCACGACCCCGAGAACACAAGGCCGCCCACAGAACACGGCGTGCCTCACGGGACACCTCAGCCGAACAATTCAGAACTCGGGCCTCGGCTGGGAAGAAGAAAGAAAAAGGTTTTATTTGATTTTGAATGGGAAGGAACATAGTGGATCTAAACTTTTGAGAGTGGATTTCTGAATTTTGAAAGGTTTTCAGTTAACTAGGCAGATGGCATAGAGTTACAGGACAGCAGTGTCATTAATTTGAACCCCACAGACTCTGGACTGGTGCTGCCAGTGAGGTGCGTTTTCCTTCTCGTGACTCTGTATGCTGCAGGGCACGAGACTGGAGGTGGAGTAATCCTAGGTGGGCAGTCCGGTGCATGAGGGAGGGGAGGAGGACAAAGGAGGTGCACACAGTTCTAACTGCTTTTCCTCTCCATCCTGTGTTCCTTGTCTTCTTCCGTTTTTTCATTTTTGTTTTTAGAGGTGAAACCAAGAAGTAGTTTATTAAAAGGAAAATCAGGTGAAGCAAAGGAATAGTCTGTTAACAGAGAGCGTTCTCTCCTAAGGGGCAGGCGCGGCCTGAGCAGGAGTGGCCCACGGGCCTCATCGTCTCCTTTTGATGTTCGATTAAAGGGCAATTATCACGCTGAACCATTTTGAATTGGAGAAAAATGGGTTTTCAGTCTTTTGAGGGAATCCTCACATATTTGCTCCATCCTTAGCAGTCTGTTAGGACAGTGGGCGCATTTGCCAAAATGGAATCTATGTGGTGGTATTGCCTTCTTTTCTCTGATCATCTCCCTTTCTGAGATTCTCTCCATCTCTGGATTCCTCTCCCTTTCCAGTTTTGATTAATTCAGCAGCAGTTTTTCAAAAAGGTTTCTTCTGCTGCGGAACGTACTCCGTGAGGTAAGACTGCAAACAAGCCACAGCCCCTGTGCTGTGGAAGCGTAGGGTCTTAGGAGAGGACAGGACAGCAGGAATCCTGTGGTGCTGCTGAGGAAACAGCAGGCGCAGGGGCTGTGAGGCGATCCCTGGCCTGGTCTGACCTTCAGGAGGAGGTGGTTCGCTTCTTGAGGCGTCCTTTTTGCTTATCTTCCAAAGTTACAAGGAGCTGTTCTGTGGCTTTTCCTTCTTTCTTCCTTCCCCATTTAACACTAATGTGCTTGTTTGTCAAAACAAAATTTGAACCAAGAATCGATTGATCCTTTTAAGGAGCATTTGCAAACATGATAGAAGGTTGTTAACACAGACGTGTTTTTAATTGTTGGCATTGATAGATGAGTAATATATTTCTGATCGGGAAAATCCAAGGGCAACCTATCCCAATTATAATAAAACAATACCTACTATCTATGAACCCTTAGACTTCGTCAGGCATTCGGCTAATTCCTTTATGTTGGTTATATAATACTAAAGTGAAATTCACAACGCAAACTCTTTACCCTCAGTGACCCCCCCCCCCCCCCGCACCAGCCCCTTTACTAGCACCCTGTTCTCTACAGGGACCCGCAGAAAAGTCTGCCTGGAAGCCCAGTGGCTTCAGCACGATGAACAGGTGTATTGGAAGCCTTTAATTCACTGATGTTTGGCTCCCAGAGGAACTGGGAGGGATGGGCATTATATGAGAAAAATACATGTTTATTGATTTTTATTTTAAGGTCACAATATATAACTCATTCTGAATTTGCAGATAACTGTAAAGGAGGCCATCAGATGTTTACACTTCCAAAACCAGGCATGGATTTTTAAAAGATTCCTATAAAGTATTTTGAGGTTCTCTGATTCATGTATTTGTTGTATTATATACTAAAGGATGCTTTTTTTCTTGATTTGATGTATCCATACCCAGACTGTTTATAGTTTTCCTAATTACTTGAAGGAAGCAACATTGAGCACAAAACAGGTTGAATTCTGATTAGCTCCCTTTTCTCTGCCACCCCCCCCCCATTACAATTTGCTGTTTTGTCAGAGCCTGGATTCAGATGCTGTTTAGTACTTAGTCGTCATGTGAGTTGGAAACCCACTTACTCTCTTTTCAGTGACAGTTCACATTCCTTATTAAAACGCTTCGGTTTCAGCTTTACAGCACAGTGGTTGCACATTCATGTAATCTGTGCCGTGATCCCCCAGTCAGTCTAATGCCCACCTGGCACTGTACGTAATCACAACACTATTGACTATTCCCGTGCTGTGCTTTATGCCCTCATGACTATTTTGTTAGCTACCAATTTGTATTTCTTAATCCCTTCACCTTTTTCACCCAGCTCCCCAACCACCCTCTGGCCACCATCACAGTTCTCTGTATCTGTGAGTCTGTTTCTGTTTTGTTTGTTTATTTTGTTCTTAAGATACCATGTATAGGTGAGATCATACAATATTTGTGTTTCTCAGTCTGATATATTTCACTTAACATAATACCCTCTGTGGTTCATTTATGTCTTACAAAGGATAAGATTTCATTCTTTTTTTTTAATGGCCATGTAATATTCCATTGTATATATGTCCCCCCATCTTTTTTATTCAGCACTTGAGTTGCTGCCATATCTTGGCTGTTGCATTGCAGTGAGCCCAGGGGTGCATGTGTTTTTCAAATTAGTGTTTTGGATTTCTTCAGGTAAATATACAGATCTGTAATCGCTGAGTTATAAGCTATGTCTGTTTTTAATTTTCCTTGGTGGCTGCACCAATTTTGCAGTCCCACCAACAATCCACAAAGGTTGCCTTTTCTCTGCACCCTCGCCAACACTTGTCATTTGTTGATTTATTGATTATAGCCATCCTGACAAGACAAGGATGCCCACTTTCACCACTTTTATTCACTATAGTGCTGGAAGTCCTAGTCACAGCCATCAGACAAGGAAAAGAAATAAAAGGCATCCAGATTGGAAAAGAAGTAGTAAAATAGTCATTATTTACAGATGATGTACTATATAGAGATAGCCCAAAAGGTTTCACCAAAAAACTACAGAGGGTGCCAAATACACGTATACACTTTTTAAGAAAGCAAAACACTGTATTAAAGTTGTAATACTCAGTATATAGCAATAACAAAAGATGAATACGAGTCATATTTGACTTCTGCAATTACAAGAGGTGCTCAGAGTGGTTACTGTCAGTGTCCAGACACTTCTGATCACGGTGAACTACTGCTTGAGCAACATTAACCAAAGTGTCCCGTTGTATTGCCGCCTGTGCCATTTTGATTTTTTCTAAATACGGCTAGTGTAGCCAGTTTTCTACAGTACATCACATCCTTTAAGGTCCCCACAGGTAGAAGTTAAGGGGTGTTAAGTCAGGAGAACCTGGGGGAAACTCCAACAGCGTTCTCAAATTTCAAATACCGCTTCACAGTGGTCTTGTGTTCCTCGAATGACAGCCGTTCTTCTGCCATGTTCTTTGACTGTCCTGCCTGTCGCATGGCAACACTAGCATTCATTTGATTAATGCCATCTTTTGAGCAAACATCATACTGCACATTGCTACCATAATTCATTTCAACTTTGAAAAGTAATAGACAGATAACATCTTTTAAAATCTGTATGCATTTATTTGGCACCCTGGTATTAGAGCTGATAAATTCAGTAAAGTAGCAGGATACAAAATTAATATGCAGAAATCAATTGTATTTTTTATACATTAATAACAGATCATCAGAAAGAGAAATCAAGAAAACAGTCCCATTTACAATTGCATCAAAAATAAAATACCTAGGAATAAATTTAACCAAGGAGGTAAAAGACCTGTACTTAAAACTGTAAGACCTTGAGGAAAGAAATGAAAGAAGTCAAAGTAAAGGGAGGCACATACCATGCTCATGGATAGGAAGAATTAACATCGTGAAAATGTCCACGCTACCCAGAGCAATCTGCAGACTCAGTGCAATCATATCAAAATACCAGTGACATTTTTCACAGAACTAGAACAAATAATCTTAAAATTAGAATGGTAGCTTTGTAATTTTTACTAACCAATGTCACCCCAATTGATTTAACATTAAAAAAAAATGAGTGAAAGTATTTTATATGGAGCCACAAAAGGCCCCAACTAGCCACAGCAACCTTGAGGCAGAAAAGAACAAAGTTGGAGGCATCACACTTACCTGATGTCAAACTACTACAAGATTCTAATAATCAAAACAGCATGGCGCTGGCATAAAAACCGACACAGGGATCAGTGGAACAGATTAGAGAACCCAAAAATAACCCACGACTACATGGCCATTTAATCTATGACAGAAGGCAAAAGCATACAGTGGGGTAAAGACAGTCTGTTCAATAAATGGTGTTGGTACCTTAATGTTGTAAATCAACTTTCTCGGTACAATTTCCCACAGTAAGATGCACTCATTTTACATGTGCACAAGTGAATACAGTTAATTAACCAGCACCTTAGTTAAGGTACAGGACACTTCCCTCCTGTTTTTCTGCATTCTCCCCACCCTGCCCTTAGGCGGCCACTAATCTTGCCTTTTGGTACTGTGGTTTAGTTTTAGGTCTTGTGTCAGAATCACCAAGTGTGTGCTGTCTTCTGTATCTGCTGAATGTGATGTTTTTGTGATTCGGCCGTGTTTGTTGCATGTATGAGTAGTTCTGGGTTTTTTTCTTGCTAAATAGCATTTTACTGTGATTGATCTAAACACCATTTGTTTATCTACTTAACTTTTGATGGAAATTTGAGCTGTTTCTAGTTTTTGGCTATTAGAAACAAAAAACTGCTATGGACCTTGGTCTGCTAGTCTTTATGTGGATGTGAGTTTTCAGTTCTTTTGGGAGTGAAATTGCTGGGTCGTATGTAAATATGTGCCCACCTCTCCAAGAAATTTCTGTGCGCCACCAGCTGTGCACGTGTGTCCGTCGCTGCACATGCGTCCCCACACTGGGTGTTTCCAGTTCACGTACTATGGTAACTCGCTGTGGTTTTAGGGAGTGTTTCTCTCCTAACTGCCGTTGTTAAGCACCTTTGTGAGGTTTTTATTGAAATCTTTTATCCCTTTTAAAATGTGTTTTCCGTTTTTGAATTGTAGAGGGTTTTTTAAAATATAATTTAAATGTAAGTACTTTATTAGATATTTGTATTGTGAATATTTTCTCTGTCTATGGCTTGCCTTTTTGTTTCCTCAGTTTCTTTTTGAGGAGCAGATATTTTAAATTTTGAGTCCGGTTTACCAGTTTTTTTCATTTTAGTTGGTGCATTTTACATCCTAAATGACCTCTGCCTGCCCTCAGGTCTTGAAGACTTTTCTCCTGTGTTTTCTTGTGAAAAGTTTTAGCTCTATGTTTAGGTCCATGATCTGCTATAAGTTAATTTTTGTTTAGGGTTGTGAGTTAAAATTCAAGATTCCTGTTTTCCCTGGTTGAATCCAGTTATTTCAGGCTTTCATCAGTAGTAGGCTCCCTCACGCATGTATCTCTCCTCCTCCCTCCCCCTCCCTCCTTCCCCTTCTGTCTGTCCCTCTCTCACTTGTCTTGACAGTTTTTCTTTGCTGTTTAGCTAGAAGGAAAACAGATTTCTCTTCTAGGGATCAGGTTGGTATATGAAAAGGATAAGAGAATTCCTGGAGCTTACAGATTCTTTCTTTATCTTTTCTACTTTTTGCTCCTTTTCTGTTTATTTTTTTCTGTGAGCCAAGGTCTTTTTTTCCCTTTGAACTTTTTCCTTTTTCACTGCCTTTTGGGAGAAGAGCTGCAGGTACTCTGCAAGATTCTCCTTTCTTCAGGAGAGTGTGACTGGATTCCTCTAGAGTTTACTGTGGGCAACTTTTAGCCCAGTGTCCTAGAATGTTGTTACTTGGGGGACTTACGCACCAATTAGAGCACAGAAACACGGGGGTGGGGTGTTTACATTACCGGTAAATGGCATCAATGCAAATGGGCGCTCCGTCTGTCTCTCTGACACTGTCTTTCCCGGGTCATAGCTATTTTTAGTCTTGGAGCAATCCGCTCCACCTCTCCAGAGAGAAGCCAATCGATAGGCCTTTGTGGTGTTCTGGTGTTTGTTTCATTCATGGAGTTGGTGCTCTTATTTTATACGTGGATTTTATCTGCTGCCTTGTGTTTCTCCAGAAATTTTACAGTCTGTTACTAATACGTAATTCTTTCCTCTGTTCTCTTCCTTCTCTCTTTACCTGTGACTCTCGTGCAGGTCTTGTTCAGCGCTGTGTGATCATCCAGAAGGATGACAATGGATTTGGGCTGACGGTCAGTGGAGATAACCCGGTCTTCGTACAGTCTGTCAAAGAAGGCAAGGCACTTCACAACAGTCTTGTTGCATGGGAGCAAACAGTAAGAATAGAAAAGCTAAATAATGTCCACGGACCAGAATAAAATAACCACACACCTTACAAGTTATATAGCCTGTTGTGCTACATTTAGCTTTCGTGTCATGGATTTAGACATGAATTCACCCCGTTGATTTTCTTTGTACTTCATAGAGAGAAACTAGTTCTTAATGTAGTTTTAGAAATCATGGGACTCTTGAAACTTTATGCATCATCACATACAGAAGTTCATGGAATATTATTTCTTCATGGCACCAGAGATGATCTGGTAGAGACAGATTAAGCAGGTAGGCTCTTGCCAAACATCTTCTACTGCTGTTACTGTAACTTCTTTTATGTTGGGTGCCGTAATTTGGAGTAGGTATTTTTTATCCCCATTTTATAGGTGGTACTGAGGCTTAGAGTAAAAAAGCTATAAAATCAATCCAAGGTCACACAACTGTTGAGTGACAGGGGCAGTATTTGAACCTAAATGTGTTTGACTTTGCAGCCCATGTCCTTAACCATTTGTTATGATGCCCCTTTCAAGAAGATTGTCAGTGAATGCAAATGAGTTACATTTTCAGTGATGGGTTTTCTTTACAGATGGAGCAGCCATGCGGGCTGGAGTACAGACAGGTGATCGAATCATCAAGGTGAGGCAAAGACTCTTAACTGGGATTTGTAGTAGAATTAAAAACCAGTATTTTGATTTTTGCACTTGGAGTTTTATAAAAAGCATCACATGCGATGGATTTGTAGACTATAAAAGCTGATATTATCTATTTTAAAATTAACGTTACCCTTTACTGAAAGGCATAATAAAAAGCTTGAATAAAATGGAATGATGTGTGAGTTTGGATAAGAGGGTACCTCACTATTGTGAACACATTTCTCTCCATATTAATTTGTTCGCAAGAAATTCTCAACAAAATATACTAATATTATTGGGGAGGTGTGCCATTACTTGTCAAACTGACTACTCTTCCAAATGAACTTTGCAAAGGTATAAGGAGAGCCAAAGAAAATAGTGTGCTATTTGTTTGAGTTCATGTGAGGTGAGATGGTGTGGATTAATTCGAAGCAAGTGACCTTAGTCTGCCTGTCGGTGGGGCCTGGTAGGGTGCTGACTAGAATTCTGATCAGTAAGGAGGGAATGGGTAGGTCAGTAATTACACTTGAGACAGTTGACTGCTTTGATTTACTCCAAGTCGAATTACTATACAGGAAAAGACATCATGAACATATTTACAAAGAACGATCTAGAAAAAATATTTGAAACATAATTACAGAGTATGTCAATCGTCAAGAGCACTTTTCGGTTACTAAGAAAAGCATAAATAGTTAATAGAAAAATGGGCAAAGAATTTTATTGGGCAAGTCTCCAAAGTAAGTGAAATAAATAACAGGGTCTGGCACAAGTAATGCCCCATTTTTATGAGTTGGCAACTTATACCAGAATTATAAGCATGTAATTCTGTAAGAATGATTTTGTAACTACATTAACATAATTACTTTAAAAAGGGCATTACTTCTGCCGGACCCTGTATATTAATAACAATACATTACTGTGTATTGCTACTAATATATTACTTGTGTTATAATACTATATTAATATATTTATATTAACCTCACTGGTAACTTAAAGAGAGGTGAAAATATACTTGGTTGTTAGAAATTTGAAGGTTTCTGATACGCAATCGGTATAGTGTGGATAAAAATGGCTGCTCTCATAAACTTGTTGTGAGCATAAATTAGTGAACTCTTTTTAGATGGAAGTTAATGACCATGAATCAAAAGTTACATATTTTAAGTAAGCATACAGCCTTTGATGAGCAGTTTTTACTTTTAGGAACATATCCAAGGCAGTAATGTACAAATGTGAAGTGATGTGTACAGGGAAATTCATTTCAGCTTTATCATATTGAAAACTTGTAAACAACATTAATAAGCATAAACTGAGTTAGAGAAATAAATTACATTTTATCTGCAGCTTTGAGAAAGAATGGATTAGGTCTATGTGTACCTATGATAAAAGGTATCCACAATACAGTTAAAAGTACTTATTTGCAGAAAGATGGTTACAGTGTGTGTATGTGTGTGTGTGTCTGTCTGTCTGTCTGTCTGTCTCTTTGTCTGCTAGAATAGTGTCTCAGAGATAAGCATCTTGGTTAACAGTGATCAACTCTGGTGGGCACGATGAATATACTTGCATTTCTATTTAATACGCTGATATATTTGAACTTGTGAAAATTAGTATTACTTGTGTCAGAGAACAGAGAATGTTAAATCCATGTTTGACATTTTTACCTTAAAATTTTTGTGTCTAGTGGAGACTTTGGATAACATTTCAGACATTTAGCCTGTCTGAAAATTAATTTGCTTTGTAAAGATTAGGCCGTGATTGGAAAACTGGAAGTAAGTTGAATACTGTTTGGGAATATTACTTTTTTTCCCATCTTTTCAAAAATGTATTATGATTTTGACAAATCAGTGAATTTGTAATTAAAAGCAGAGATATTTTCTATTTGCAAGAGCCATTCACTGTGAAGGGTTTTGTCATCTGTCGTGGTGAATACGTTGTAAATGCCCTTTAAATCAAGGCCTTGTTTTGTGTTCACGTTGTTGCTGAAAATCCTTTTGGAATAGTGGTAAAAGTGAATATTCAACCCAATATATATGTAATGTTAATATACACATACCCCTCTTTATGGTAATTGGTTGTGTTAGGTATAATAATTTCGGAAGTCATTTATCCATTGTCTCAGTATAGTGTTCTGACACACACTGTTTCCATTTTCTTGCAGGTGAATGGAACTCTGGTGACTCATTCCAACCACTTGGAGGTGGTGAAGCTAATTAAATGTAGGTGACTGTTACTCATTTTAATTTGTTTTCTGAAACCCTTAAGTCAGGATCAGCGAACATTTTCTGTAATAGACCAGACTGTAAATATTTCAGGCTTTGTGGGCCCATGTGGTTTACTGCTTGACTCGGTCATGGTAGCACCAAAGCAGCCATGGTCCTTGAGGACATGAATGGGTGTGGCTTGTTTCAGTTAAACTTCATTTGTCAGAACTGTCAGTTGTGGGCTAGGTTTAGCCCCTTGGCTGGAGTCTCCTGACCCCTGCATTAAAGGAGAGTCTGAGGTGAAAGTTCTTAACTGTCTTCTGTCAACTTCATACATGTAGTTGATTATAATATCCTTGTCATTTTGGGTAATATTGAAAACATATATTTGAAAGAAATGTATGAGTCACCCGAGAGAAAGGAGGCTGAGAAATTGGACACAGTAGCCTGGATAAACTGAAATGGAACTTTAAAAATCATCTAGCATAATCTCTTTCCCTTAGATAAGTAAATGATTAAATAATCTAGGGTAGTGATCTTCTCTTGGAAATCTCCAGGGTTACGAATCTTTAATCATCTGCATCGGGCTGTACCACAGTAAAGCAGACTGCAAATAAGAGGTAGTTGTTTGTGACTTAGCAGAAACATGGACGTTTTATTGAATCCTATTTCTTTACATTGAGTGGGTATCTTTAGAATAGAATAAATGAATAAATTCAATAAAACACACTCCTTCTTAGCCTTCTTACTACTTAAGTGAAGTAACCCATGAATTCTTTTACCTTTTCATCAGAGCACCAGTGCTCTAAATGGTCACTTGAACCATATTTCTTAACTGTAGGACATTTCAAATGTGATCATCAAAATTAAATCCCCATACTTGAATAAATTTAATATTTAATAAGATTCTGATTTATAAATTTTATGTACTACATAAACATGATTCATGATAAATATGTAATAATTATTGCAGAGTACATTAAAAAAGCAAGATTACTTCTATATCATTTTAGGTTATATATTTTACTCATTCCAATATAATTTTTACTTAAAAAATTGAATTGTAGGACTGTAGCAATAGATTACTTATCTATTAAGGAGAGCCCAGCTAAAAACTTAAGCATAAAACACTCTCAAGTATCCAAAACAGATATAAATTTGAAATGCCTAGAACCTCTGTTCTCTAGTTGTAATGGAGTGCTCCCTCATCCCCTACTCTATAATGCATACTCTAGACAAATAGAAATGATTTCAAATCAGAGCAGTTTGAAAACAGCTAAAGACGAGGAGGAGGGGAAGAACTAGGAAATTACTGGAGGCAAGCATGTGTCTGTAAGTAAATAAAATAGGTAGATGACTTTCTGAGAAATAAGATAGAAAAACCTTAAAAAGTGTACTCATATATACTTAAAATCTCACCAAACACAGAATTTGTGACCATTAAGTGTAAAAAGAAAAGTTTCTGAAAGCTCAAACCTTGTGAAATAACTGACCTTGAGTTCCGTGGTAGGGTTAAATTGGGAAAAAGAGTGTGAAATATGTGTGAACGTTCCATCGAAAGGAGTAAGAGAAAGATTTTTGTCATTTTAAAGGTCAGTTATCTAAAGTTTTTATTTGGAAAGTCTCATTTCTTGATGCTGTTACAGATAAATAATGACTTCTACTGAGTCTTTCTGGTTATGGTTAATTTTGCTTTATATATTTTTTCCCTTATAATATACTTAGTGAATTTCTATCTTCTCCAAATTTTTAAAATTAAAACTCACTGCTTATTTACTGGGTTTTTCTTTTCCCAGTTTTTGTGGGATATTTTGTCATATTTATTTTGTAAAGTTAATTTAAAACTGCATCATTATATTCCAGAAAATCACTTAACCTCTGCTTAATTAATACCATCTTAAAATATGATATTAATTAAAATATGATTCTTTAAATTTGCATTTCAGAAATTAAACACAGCCATTAGTAGATGGTTGCTATGAACCCAGTCTTCTCTAATTAAAAAAATTGGGGGGATTGCAAATTGTATTTGCTTTTAATTAATATTTGATACTATGAGTAGTAATTTGGTATGTGAAAATGGCATTGTTCTTTTAGATGCTTAAAGGTGTCATAAAAGAGCAAAGACAGATGAAACTTGCTCACGTAATTGGGTCTTTCAGACTTATCAAAGACTTAAGTAGTGAAACGCTGTAAAAAAATTTTATGTCATCTTCTCTTCCCTCCCCTCCCTTCCGTCTCTGCACTTCAAGCTGGTTCCTATGTAGCTCTCACTGTTCAGGGACGCCCACCTGGGTCGCCTCAGATTCCACTTGCCGATTCTGAAGTAGAGCCATCAGTCCCTGGACACATGTCTCCCGTCACAACGTCCCCTCACTCGCCTGGTGCGTCCGGGAACATGGAGAGGATCACTAGTCCCGTGCTCGTGGGGGTAAGCGTGGGAAAGCTGCTTCTTAGTGCCTTTGCTTTATTTTAAGAGTTTTGCGGTATTAAGCTGATAAATTTAGGTTCAAGATTCTAGAAAATAATTTCATAATTATTAGTTATGTAATACAGTTCACCCTTGAACAATGTGGGTTTGAACTACACAGGTCAGTCCACTTATACACAGGTGTTTTTTTCGATAAATACATACTGTAGTGTAAATATAGTTTCCTTATGATTTCTTAATATTTTATTTTCTCTAGGTTACTTTATTGTAAGATTATAGAATATAATACATATACAAAATATGTGTTAATCGACTATTTATGTTATCAGTACGGCTTCCAGGATACAGTAGGCTGCTATTCATAGTTAAGTTTTTGGGGAGTCAGAAGTTATATGCAGATTTTTTACTGTGTCAGCGGGGTTGACACCCCTAACCCTCATATTGTTTCTGTGTCAGCTGTAGTTTGGAATGATTTCTGAGTATTGGGATAGCAGATTTAATTCAACAAATATTAAAACACCTGCCATGTACACAACAGTTGGCCACTCATAAGATAATCCTATATTCAAGGTCCTTATTTGTCTTAGACTGTATGCTTTAAGAGGACAAGGGTTTGTTATTTATTGTTGAATCTCTAGTGTCTGAAAAAAGTGCCTACTACTTGGCATCGAGTAGGTGCTTAACCTTTGTTGTTTGAGATTGAATTGAATATACAAGTAATTACAATAAAAGGCAGAGTGTGACCTCAGGTACAGACTTTTAAGTTGTATAAGGACTCTGAGGAGGGACAGAGCACATTAAGGTGGGACAAGGATGTACTTTTTGGAAATCTATTTTTGAGTTGAGCCTTGACAAGCAAGTGACACCGAAGTAATGGCAGTGGATAGGGGGCAACCCAGGTAGAGGAAGTGCAGGTGAGGAGCCCAGGAAGCACCAGGTGTGTTGGGAAGGAGCCAGGACCCCTGTTTGTCCATTACGGATTCAGGTGGTGGGGGCTGAGCTTGAAGAAGGTAAGACTGTATACGACAAACCCCAGCTGCTAGGCTGACTTACATGTAAGGAGAGGCAGTAAAGCCCATTAAATGTTGTTTGGTTTTGTTTTGTTTTTTGAGCAAGATGGTGGTGTGATTATAACAGGATTTTAGGAAGATTAATTTGGTAAAATAAAGAGTTGTGAAACAGGGAGAGGTGGCCGGAGCTAAGTGAGGGAGCGGCATTACTCTTTCAGGTGGGAGGTGCTGAGAATGCGTGGGGTCGGTGGTGAAGACCAAAGCAGGGAGAGAGAGACATCTTTCTTACACTTAAGGCAATCTCATTTCTCTAGCTCATGTCGGTATTGAATGTTTTCTGGAACCTAATTTAGTAAAAGGGAAAAGGGCTGAAATTTCCCTGTAATCTTCTGTCTTTAAGTGTCGTGTGTAAAAGTCTGTCCCCATAACTGCTGGAAATGAAGAAAATCTTACTGGGTATTGAAAATTGGAGCTGGGGCATAACATTGTGTGTCTCATTTTCGCTGTTTATTTTAGCTTCACTTTCTCTGTATTGGCTGTTGTTTTGTTTATCTTTTTTTAGGAGGAAAACAATGTGGTTCATAACCAGAAAGTAGAAATTCTGAGAAAAATGTTACAGAAAGAACAGGAACGACTGCAGGTACTGAATTAAAAGGGCTGTTTACAGGGCTGTCACTGAGAGTGAGCACAGTTGAGTTGGAGTTTTTGTAATCCCAGTCCAGCAGGGTTATAATCAGTGCCATTAGCTGTTTGATTAAGAATGGACTTTTTCTGTATTTTCTTGACTTAAGTAATTCTCAGAGTATTTTTATAACTGCAGTCATTGCAGGAAGATTACAACCGCACACCTGCCCAGAGATTGCTGAAAGAGATCCAGGAGACCAAGAAGCACATTCCTCAGCTGCAGGAGCAGTTGTGCAGAGCCACAGGCGCTGCTCAGGTAGGCTCACTGTCAGCAGTGTGGCCCAGCTCCCTGTGTTTTCCTCAGACGGTGCGTCAGTGTTGTGGCCGTGGCTTGTTCTAAGTTAGTGTCTCAGCACAGGCCCACAGGATGTCCTGCGTAGGACACTGCAGAAACAATTAGCTGCAAGAAGTGTGGGCTTCTGATGGTTTCCTGGTTCCTGATGTCATGTTTCTTTGTTTCATAATCATTTTAAAAAGAATTTAGTGCTTTTGCTTTGATGTGATGAATTACTAAAATGTATTTAGAAACATGCGTCTATATTTTTGAGGGTCATTATTTAAAAGAATGGCAGTTGTTTTAGTTGGGATACATGATTTTACAAATTGACAGGCATTGTGTTAAGTACAAAGACAAGCATTTTCTTCTTTAGGCTGGACAACAGCCCCCTGACATTCGATACGATTTGTTTCCCCCATTTTACATATGCGCTTAGAGAAGCTTGGATTAAATAACATCTCTGAGATCGTGTAGCTCAGCGACAGTGGGGCTAGAAGGAAGCCCCATCTGGTGAAGTCAAAGCACATTCACCTTCGTAGTGACTGTGTTTTTATTGTAATTTTAAAACAGTCTCATTAGGAAAATCTAGCTCAGCATTATATGTCAACCAGATGATAGCCTATAATCATATCTGGGATATGAAAAGCTGCTTTTATTTCACCTTAAAGGCGAACGGACACATTGTCTGTACTGTTTAACACGAGCAATGGCTGTTGGTTTGCCATTCTTCTTCAGGTTGGCAAGTGAAAGCTGGATTAATAGAACTGAAAGGGTTTTTTCCCTCTAGCCTAATCTGCCCATTTTCAAGTTAAATTGTCCTGCTATCTGGTTGTGGAAACCAGGTCCTAAACTGGTTAAATGACTTATACGAGATCATCAGTTGTAAAGTCTCCTGACTTGCTGGTTTAGTGTACTTTCTGTCACATGTTACTTGCTTTGTCACTACTCTCGGTCCCATTAACTTTATGAAGTTTGGAGTGTTACGCCTCCGTAATATTGATAGTCTTATGTTGTTATTACTGAGCAAAGATGCATTCTGACTCTCTTTGAGTAGTAAAAATGTGGTTCCTGATGTAAAAGCTTATTATAATTTGTTATAGCATTGTGTCCCAGGATAAGTGATAGACTGAAATTCTAAAGCAGCGGTGCCCAACCTTGTGGCTTCCCAGGGCTGCACTGGAAGAAGAACTGTCTTGGGCCACACATACAGTACTACACTCACACTAGACAGCTGATAAGCTAAAAAAAAAAAAAAAAAGGTCCGTGCATTATTTTCATAATGCTGTAGGAAAGTTTGTGAACTTGTGCGAGCTGCCGGTTGGACAAGTTTGTCCTGAAGTGTTGGGAGGTAGTGAGCCAGAAGTTAGAGTGTACTGATCTTTCCTCATGTTCGGGTAATACAAATGATAACAGTTTAACAAACTCTTTTCTCTTTATCCTCTATTTGAAAGTTTGAGCTCTCATTTTACTAAACTGGCGTTAAGGTCATTGCCGTTTTAGAACCATAGCACCTGTAGTTTTTATGTTTTTAACTTTCAGAGCTTTAAGCATTGCTGATCACATCAAACTGGCCAGCTTCTAGCAGTCTCCTTATAGATTACAGTGCAACTCGCTTTCTTCTTGCAGTCAATAATGAACTTTTTTTTTTAATATGTGCGTTTGTGTGTTTAATCTCTTTCAGGATGGAGCTGTAGTTACATGTTCTAGGCCTGTAGGGGACACGCTGCCAGTCAGTGAGGTGGAAGCCGATTCCGGTGATGGACCTGGCAGGATGGACTGCAGCCCCGGAGATGCGTCCTGGCCCAGCAGTGACCATGCAGATGTACGTTGCCTCGTCTTAATCTTCTTGTCTTCTTCTGTGCAGCCGCTTTCTAGATTTGTTTTTAAGTTACGATACTTACAGGTGTTCTGTTATTACTTTTTATCACTGCCATCTTTAGTGTAGCAATTTGATAAAACAGAAATTGTGGAAACTGTTGTGCATAGTTAATTTCAGAGTTTACTTTTTCCCTTGGACACCTATTGCCTTTTTGGAGGAGCTGGAATTTCCCAGCAGACACCTTGTTTGCAGGTAGAAGTTAATGCCAGTGCTTTTCCTACTAGACCAAGGGGCCAGCTTTTGATATTCTATTTGTGGTCAGAGTGACTCACTCGTGAATCATGGGGCACTTTGCCATTACAAAGAGGAGAAAACTTAGTCCTGTGCGTAGACTTCATTTAACAGCCCATGTTTAGTAGCACTTTCTTGATTAACCCAGAAATTACCAGTGGAACATGAGATTTTGTTAAAAGGTAAGAAAATATTTTAAGTTGAATATGATTTAGCTCCTTACTCACATTGAATACTTAAAAGCTAAGTTCAGTTTTACTCAGCAATACTTTGTAAGTAGTACGCAGTGACAGCAATAATGACTTAAAAAGAGTTTTTAAAACCCTTTTTAAAACTGATGAGGAAGGTAGTCTAAACGAGTGTTTTTAGAACTCTGGTTCATGAAATAATTTAGGGGTTTGGGATCAGCATCAAGAAAAGAACAGAACAGGAAATAAGAGTGCTTTAACTGCAGAGGGGCGTTACTTCTTGTAACTTGCATGCACGTGTATATGTGAGTGTAGGTGTGTGTAGGTGTGTACACAGACACATACGCTGATTAGCAGAATGAAATTTCTCCCTTATTTCAGATTGTATTAAAAAAATTGAAAGCCACTGGTCATTCAGGCCATCTTTTGAGGTGTTTAGTATTTGAATGCATGACAAAATGAATGACTGAAGAGTTGGGCTTTACTTTGCAGGACCGCATGGCTTAATAGCAGCGTAACGCGGGTGTGTTGAATGACTAGCAAATAGTCACCATTTGTCCAGTTCCTGCTTTGCGCCAGCAGTGTACCTGATACTTCACAGATACTCTTAGTAACTCTCGCATTAATCTTCAGGAAGCAGTAGTCCCATTCTGTACATGAGGAAACTGGGGCCCAGTGAACAAATGGGTGTTGTGGAACTCCAGGTGAGAGTTGGTGTAGTGCAGACTGGGATACTTACGAACCCACAGCAGACCAGCGTAGTTCTTGTGTGTGTCTATTTGAGGCTATGACGAGCTTCTTTTAGTTGATGGATTTTCATGTTTGATTCAGTTGTTATGTATTAAGATTGTAGGAACCAGTCAGTGTTTTTATCTTTTGAATCATTGCTTTTAATTTTTTTCCATTTTCCCGCTCATTTTTACAAAATAATCATTTTGTTTGTGATATCATTATCACTGTAAAATTCCCTGCTGTTGTTCACCTCAAAGGCAGCGTCAGAGAATACCCACATAACCCAGTTCTCACTCAGAAAAGCTTCCTTCATCACAAAGCATCATCTAAAATTCAGAGTATCTACCTTCCTGATTTTCAATTCATAGCTGATATATGAAAATAAATATTTTGGAAATATTTTAAACCTGTTCAAAAGTAGAGAGGATAATATGATGTTTGCCTTCATGTACCTAATGACCCAGCCTTCATCACCTTGTTTTGTCTGTACCCCTCGTTCCTCACACTCGACAAATACTGTATTATTTTAAAGTAAAATCCAAGACATTATTTCATTAATACGCACTTCTAAGGGAAAAGAAGACTTAAAAATTTAACCGTATTACCATTCTCAAATCTTTAGAATTAATATTTTCTTAGTATGTAATTTGATTACCCTCAATTGTCTTATAATGATCTTTTTGTGGTTGTTTTATTTGAATCAGGATTTAATCAGGCTCTTCACCTTTGGTTGATAAGTGTCTTAATTTATAATAATGGTTTCCTCCTTTTTTTTATCTTGACCTTTTTTGGTTAAAGGTGGGTCATATGTCCAGTAAAACAGTCTGTATTCTAATTGTATTTTCATGCTGTTGTTTAACATATTCTTCCGTGTGTATTTTCTAAAAACTGATAGTGGGGTGAAGTCTTGCTTAGTTTAAGGTTTGAGAGTTTTTGTTTGTCAGGAACAGTTCAGGGGTGATGTGGTTTGTATCCTATTACATCACATCAAGTGGTGAGTGTCTCGTGGGTTTTGTTGATTTGTTTGTTGTGACCTTAAGTTTATTAAAGGTGTTCGTTCAGATGATGTCTTCATGATTCCTTCAATATAAAGTTCTCCATGAAGCTCTTATAAAGAGTAGTTTTCCCTTACTAGTTTTTAGATTACCCTAAAATATAGCTTATACAGGAAATATAGGATAAATACTTGATTCTTTTGCTTGGTATATATTTTCAGAAGAGTTGGCATCCTAACAAAATCCAGAGGTCACCATTGTGAGAATGTGTATGTGCATGTGCTCATGTGTATGGTATTTTGAATTCTTAGATTTTAATATGCTTGCTTATTGTGTTACAGTCCATTGCAATGATTATTTTCTTCGATGCTTAAATTATCCTGTTTTTGGCCAGTGGAGCCTCCTCAAATGACCTTCTTTACTCCTTTTGACATGACTCCCCATTATCTTTCTGGCTTTATCTTTCATACCCAGGAACCATTTCTCTAAGGCAGGGCTCATTTTTGGAACTGCTGTTTTCTCTATCTTGGTGTATGTGTGGACAGGCAGACTGTTTCTCCTTGAGACAAAACCAGGACAGAGTTGTATAATATTCCACATTCATGAAAAAGTAAGATGATAGCAAAAGTTTTATTGCATGAACATATTGAGCTAACAAGTGTTCTTCAGTGACAGAAATCATTTCAGAAATTTAGACGTAGCGGGGGACTGTATTTCACCACAATCGTACTATGAGTATTTCTCCAATGAAGTAAGCTTACAACAGCAAATTTTGGTCCTTCAGCACCTATCATAAAACTTGTTACACTCCATGACACAGTTTTGTTTTACACCTCTCATGGCCCTCACCATCTCAACACCTAACCTAGAGATTTAGGCTATAAGAGACCTAAAAACAACCTGAACTCACGTGTGAGAACGTGGAAAGAGGCGCAAATGAATAACACTAATTTACTGCACATAAAACACAAGGAAAATGCTCATAAATAATATATATGTCAATAAAATACTTATATCACATGAGCAGTAAAAACTCTGTGTGGCATACCACACTGAACACACCAATGCAGGGCTGCTGTGGCCAGACTGCAAAAAATTATAAACATACACTAAAAGCAAAAATAAAGGTATGAACACCCCAGCTGCTGTCACAAACCGGTACATGGCATTGTCCCACTGGAGGGTTCTGCTGTAATAAAAAAAAAAAAAAAATAGCTACCAGCCTGTTGAACTGAAATATGAGTCTGAAAAGTCTGAATCAAACTGAAAGTAGAGGAGAAAGACTCACGGTCTCTGCCTTCCACACTCCTGACCTGACGAAAGCAGACAGCCTGGTGAGCACATTCAGTGGTTGCTGTGCACAGAGACTGTCCCGGCTCCCACGCACCAAATGAGGCTTAGCAACCACCTCTCGAATTCCCTGTCACTGCAGACAAACGGGCAGCGTCTGATTGCTGCTAGATCAGGAAGCCTGGCCCTGACTGGATATAATAAACAGAACTTTGTCTTTCATCACACTAGTACAGTTTTACTGCACGCATCGATTAGCATAGAGCCTAATGGTAAATGAACAGCCTGCGTTCAGTTCTTTACAAAAATATTAAAAACAAGACAGAATTGACATTTATATTAAAATGACGGGACGGTCGGGAAACATGAAGGAAACAGTACTGTCCTGTTTGTACCGGTCCGTGTGATCAGCCCACATATAGTTCGTGTGGATCGCATGGGCATTCACACAGAAAACCCTTGTGTGTCATTCTCAGCTGCTCTGAACAACAGCTCCCATTGCTTTGGTATATTCCTCATCCCCCAAAATTGAGGCTCTGCATGTCATATAGTTTGTGTTTTATTTTAGGTCATCGCACACATGCCATGTAAATTTTATAAAAACTCATGCATCAGTCTCACATAAAATGGTAACAAAAAAAAAAAAGCTTAATTTCATTCGTGTAAGAAGACCAAAATGTTTTTGTTTTTAACTTGGATAGAAAGAATAGTTTGGGGCAGAGGGGGTTAGAGAAGATGGATAAAGATAGAGTTTGATTTTGACATAATGATTTTTGAGATATGTAATATATCTAGTTAGAATTGTTGGGTTGAAATGAGCTCTGAGGCCTGGAGATAAAGTAAAACTATTCTGTTGGTTCTATATTGTTTTATCAATTTAAAACGAGAAAGCTGAGAGAATAAGTGATTTGCCAAAATCAGGAGAAAAGTAGCAGAGCCAGGTATTATATGAAAGCTATTGAGCAGTTGGAAATACATACCTGAAGTTCAGAGCATAATGCTTTCACCCTGTTTTCTCCTGTCTCCTTCTGGTGAGCCTGTTGAAATGAATGGAATGTTTTTTCTTTTTAAGAGTCCCAAGAGTGGCATGAAAGAGAGGATTTATCTAGAGGAAAACTCAGAGAAAAATGAAGTAATTCAGGACACTGTGAGTATGAAACCCTTGAAGCGATAGTGCTCTCCTTGTCCTTAAAATGACAAACGTACCTGCTGTTTGTATATTCTTTTTATTTCCGAGAGAAGGCTTTAAACTTTCAAGGAACTTAAGAAATGTTTGATAAATGGAGAGCTACTCCATAGTTAGTATCCATAGGTGGTTTAATGTTGTTTTCCTAATTGTAGTAAAAGATGCATAACATAAAATTTACCATTTAACTGTCTTAGTATTTGTCTTCTTCACATGTCCTTGTTTTTTACTTTCTACATTAATGCCCGACACTGCATTCTTCAGGCCATATCTAACTTTGTGAGGTGACACATGGATGATCTGTTGCGCAAGCTGAGGTCTACCAACCTGCAATTCCATTTTCTAATTTTGTTGTCTCTGCTTATATAGGAGTGTTTTATGTGATTACTTTGAAAAATTCTTTTTGCACCGTGCCAGTGATTTTCACCCAGGAGTGATTTTGCCCCTCGGGACACGTGGTAGTGTCTGAGACATTCTTGGTTTTTGTGACTGGGAGGCTGCTACTGGCATCTGGTGGGTGTGTGGCTAGGGGCTCACAGGGATGTACATGAGAGGACTCAACCCAGAGCAACAGTGACTAGGTTCTTTGCACAAGAAAGAATGTTAAAGAGCAAGACGGATGCAGGAAGGGGGAAGTGATTTGTTAAAAATGAAAGTCCACCCTTGAGGGACAGAGTGGCGCTACAGAAGTCACTGTTGGGTTTTTGTCCCAACCACGGCGGGAACTGAAATGGTGACGGCCCCCTGTAGTGGTTCAGTCGTTCCGACCCCTGCGTGCCTTCTCTCCCTTAGTTGGTTCCTCCGGAACTGTCATGGCGGAGATTCTCGATGCGAGTCTGAGTGACCGCAGAGTAAATGAGATTGTAATGACATTACGGTTAGCTGAGCGTCAGGTCCTGGTTGTAGGGATCAGCCTAGCTGGATGAAACTGGTTCTTGTTTTTCTCCAGCTGCAGGTGCTGGATACAGTCACTTGTTCCTTGTGTCACCAGTGAGGCACCTCACATGTATCCTGGGGGTTGTCAGTTTACTAGGCCACCCACCCTGCCTTAGGTGGGTAGAGGGCAAGGATGCTGCTAAACCCCTTAACAATGCATAGGACAGCCCCCCATAATCAAGAATTATCTGGCCCGGAATATCAGCAGTACTGGAGTTGAAAAACCCTGTATCATAAAAAAGCATTGTAATGAGAAAATAGGGCTGAGTGACAACTTTCATTTATGTGACATTAACAGAAATCTTTGTATTAACCTCTCTACTAACTTTGTCTTGTCATTTCTACTCACATTTTCCTCTGTCCTGTTGTCTTCAGTCACTTTTTCAATCTAACTTTTTAAAAGTTTTAACTATTTATGTAAGCCAACATTATATCTTTCAGTAATAAGGTATAGATATGTATGAAATAATAAATGAAGTAGAGAGTGATTAGGATCAGATAAAAAAGGGCGTATGAGCAAAAGCCGTTTGTTTCCAGGAGAAATGTTCTCTCTCCCCCCCCCCCCCAAAAAAAAAAGATAGTTGTGGGTTTTGTTTTGTTTTTTTCTTTTTGGCTAAAAGTGGTACATGGCTTTGAAAACTTGAGCACCATTTCTTTGAAAATAAAGTACATAAAGAAAAATAAAAAGAAATTTCACCCATTTAGTGAACCAGGTCTTTTGATGGTTTGGCTTTCTTCTTTCTCTAAATTTGATGACCAGATAATTTTTGTTTCTTTCTCTGAATGTTACCAGGACACTCAATCAATTATCGGGAGCCCCTCAACCCATGTAACACCTCATATTATTGGAGCAGAGGATGATGATTTTGGTACTGAACATGAACAGGTGATGGTATTTTTTTCTAAAAAACCAAATCATTAATTTTCTGAGGTGTTTAATTGTTGCAAAAATGAACACTTTCTGGAGACTATTATATTTTGAATGATTTGAATTTAAATCTTAGAATGAAGGTGAATTGGTTAATTGCATGAGTTAATTGCTTATTTTAGCTTTAACCAATAGAAGTGACTTCGCTTTTAAAACTGGTAAGAAGTCATTGGTTTAAAGCCAAGCACTTCATTTTAGGAGACGGAGCTATTATTGTAAAGTTTTCTTTTTAATTTTCAATTTCCAGTTGTCTGTTGATGGCATATAGGAATATGATTGGCTTGATTCTTGTCCTTGGTCTTGCTAATAATTTCACATACTACTGAGAGCATTTAAAAATAATTATTTGGGATTTTCTCCATAGACAGCCGTGTTGTCTATGACTACAGACAATTTTTATGGCCTTGTTTCCAGTCTGTATTTCTTGTTAATTGTCTCACCGTGCTGATTGACTCCAGTATGAGGAGTCATACTCCTTATCTTAAGGAGAAAGCCTTCAGTCTTTCACCATAAAGTACGATGTTAGCTACAGGTTTTCTGTAGTACTCTTTATTATGGGTTAAGGAAGTTTCCTTCTAATCCTCGTTTGCTGAGAGTTTTTATCATGAATGGATGTTGAATTGTGTTGAATGGTTGAGGTGATTGTACGGTTTTGTGGGCTGCTCTCCTAAGATGGTAAATCACATTGATACTAACAGCGTTCTGCCCCGGGGTGGCCCTAATTGGTCACAAGGGATGTTCCTTTCTATACGTGGTGAGATTCAAGCTGCTGTTATGTTGCTGAGGATTTTTGTGTCTGTTTAGGGGGGATATTGGTGTGCAGTTTTTTGTTTTGGGGGTTTGTTTGTTGTTTTTGTCATTTTTTTGTCTGGTTTTGATAATGGGGTAATGCTGGCCTCTTAGAATTACTAAGTTTCCTCCTCTTGTATTTCTGAAGGAGATTGTGTAGAATTGATTCTGTTTTCTTCAATTAACTTTATTCTCACTTTAATTTATTTAAATGTGAAAAATTAGATGGAAATTGTGATTCTGAGTTACCTTAAGTTTAACTACTACTGTTTTCTGCATATTTAGGGAATATACAAGTATTCTAGAAGGTGTCTTCCTTAAAGTCATACCACTCTATTTCCTACCATCATTTTTACAGTTAGCCCAAAAGAATAGGAAAACAGCTTATTTATTATTCGGCAGAAAACTTCCTATTCCATTTTTAGAAGTGGTGTTAGTTTTCTGCATACTGATTTGTAGACACCTCAGCACCTTGGTAATATCTTCTAAACTTGGATTCTCCCAAAATGGTATTTTTTGCAACCTATTCCCAAGAGATTATTAATTTTCAGAGGAAAAGATTCTATTGCTGATGTTGCTAATAAATTCTAGTGAAAATTTTTAAATCTTGGAACTTTTTCAGGGTAGACCAGAGTGAAATTTGGATAGTTAGGTTTAATTGAGCTTACACTGCATTTTTCATTTGTCTGCTGGAGTTACTGACGCACAGCCTTTCCTTTTTCTAGATCAATGGGCAGTGCAGCTGCTTCCAGAGCATCGAACTGCTCAAGTCGCGCCCTGCTCACCTGGCTGTGTTTTTACATCATGTCGTTTCCCAGTTTGACCCTGCAGCCTTGGTAATGTATTTTATAGTTCAACCAATTTGGAGTTCTTACATTGATCCATAAACTACAAAACTCAGACTTCTTCCAGTTTTCTAGACATAGAAGGAAGGGTACCTTGAAAGATATTAAAATGTTCGTTTTTTTTAAAGGACTTTGTTATACAGTAATAACTACACTGTTTATGGTGATTGACCTGTTCCCAACATTCTTGCTTTTATGAGACTCTACCACATTATGGTTTTTAGGATTTCTTATTTTTCCTTTTCCATTTCCATTTTCTTCTCTGCTGCAGCTGTGTTATCTCTACTCAGACCTTTACAAACAGACCAATTCCAAGGAGACTCGCCGCGTCTTCCTAGAATTTCATCAGTTCTTCCTTGATCGCTCCGCAGTAAGTTACCAAGTTAATATTAAAATCTTAGGTCTAGTACATTGGATTGTTGGCCTCCTACTTCCAACCTTCCTGTGCTTTGGGACTTTATTGTGCTTTGTGTCTCCTGTATTATATCTCAATTACTGATTATTCTTGACTATTATTATTTGATCCTTTCAAAAATAGTTAGAGGCAGTTGAATGTTCACTGTAGTTTGTAAGGGACATATATGTGCATTTGGGTTTGTACCTGTATACAGTCAGGATGAGGATGCAAGAGGAGAACACAGCGATACACATTTGTGTGTTAGGACCTGAAGTATGATACTTAGGTAGTTGGAGTTTGGAGGTACCAGTTTAACTAAAAAATGGTGGGAAGGACCTTACGCACATACATGATAGCAAGTAAATGGTAACAGTGTTTCATTTTGCCAATAGAAATCTTTATAGTGGGCCCGCCCACCAACCTCTGGACCAGTGGAGAAATAAAGGCTTCCAGCCCTCAAAAAAAAAGAAAAGAAAAGAAAAGAAAAAAAAAAAAAAAAGAAATCTTAAGGCTTTTAAACTAGGAGCTTTGTTCTTAGCCTTGCTGTAGGGTGGGTAAGAGTTAGCCCTAAATGCTTCCTGGATAATCAGACTGCGTGTCCCCTAGTCCTTCGATGTTTGTGGTTGTCTCAGACGACTGTTTCACAACTTCTGTCTCCTGAAACCTCCATCCCTTGCTCCCCTATCCTCTCTCAGCTGATGACTTTGCTGTTTCTTACTTAAAGTAGTAAACAGAGGAGAACCGCTAGCGGGTGACACCCCCGGTCTCCATCATGCCATGTAGGTTGTGTTTACTTGCACTTCCTCAGAGACGTTACTCTAACAGGTGTCGCCTTTCCCTCTTGCATTCATCAGTTTTCTGTTTTCTTTTGACTCATTCACATTAATATGCAAACATTGTTAGTTCTCATAACGTAGAGCAGACAGGCACAGAGAAGCATTTTGGTTCTACTTCTTTCTCCATCTTTTGCCCATTTTCTTTGTATTTCTTTACAAAGTTGCCTGCACACCTACCCAATGCTGAATACAGTTACTTCTCAATGAGGCCATCCCTGATCTACCTGTTAAATAAAATTTAATCCCCTTCACTTTGTCACCTTTCCTGTTATTTTTGTCCATAGTACTTCTGTTTTATTTATTTTGTTTGTCCGTATTTCTCCTCTGCTACCTTGAATGTAAGCTTCATCAGCATAGACATTTTTATTCTGTGTGTTCACTGCTGTTTCCTCAACACTGAACAAATCCTGGTACAGAGTGTTCACTCAGAAATTTAATTGAATGAATTATTAGCTAGGCTGCTAATGTTACTGCCAAATACATTATATTTAAGATAATTTGCTTTCATGAAGAAATAACATTCTATAAATGTATATTTGAATTTCACACTTCTTAAGAGAACTCCATGCAAAGTCTAAACTTTGCTTTGCTAACTGATCTGTATAAAGTTTATCAACATTAAAGTGTAAGAACTGTGATTAATTTGCTAATTATTTTTATGCCGCAGGTGATACTTAGTTCATATAAACACCCACATACAGAAATGAACATTTATTTACTTTTTTGCATTTGTGCTGAAAATACTTTTAGGAAAGCCGATCTGAGCTACAGCATGGCTACTTCACTTGAAGAGCAAGCTTTGAAATCCATGTCCTGTTCTTTCAGTGAATATTAGAGGTCCCATAATTTTTAGCAGTGATTATTTTCAAATGTAAAACCTCAGACCTTACAGGAATTGTTTAAATTCTGGAAATAATGTGACTTAAGTAGGTATATAGTGCAAAGTAAGTATGAAGAAGTTAAGGTATTTACTGTAAATGCAAAAAACATTATTTTCTAAGACATTTCCCAAATTGATGGGAAGGGAAACATAACTAGTTGGTAGTGGGAGCAGAAACTGCAGTCATCTTGGAGAAAATCCTAGCTAAGAAGAACTGAATTCTGAAACAGTCACCTTAATTTCTTCAGTAGTAAGTGCTACAGATGGTTCCTGGAGATTAATAAGACTCCCCATCCTCAACATGGACATCAAGCACCTTCTCACTGGGAATATGACTGTTGTGAGGGTCTTTGACTTTATGGAGGAAAATGACTGGGAATATCATGGTCTGTAGTGGGAGTATCTCGGATGCAGCCAACAAAAAATCATGGTGCCATGAGTAAATTTTTTTTTTTTTTTTTTTTTTTTTTTGCTTTTTGGTATGTGGGTAGCTCCCTGACTGGGAATCGGACCCTGGCCGCAGCGCTGACAGCGCCAGCGCTGAAGCCTTAAGCCACTACACCATCAGGGAACTCCCGACATGAGTAAATTTTTAATACGATTTTACACACACACACACACACACACACACACACACACACAGACACACCTAGTTTAGTTTTTACCTGTATTGATTCAAATAATGTATAACTGATCATATTAGCCAGTGATTTAGAAAGCCAATATTCATTCATTCTAGAAAACTAAAGCCAATAGAAATAAATAAAGCACAGAAGCATTTAGTAAAATGATTACAGGTATTTACTGTATAGCATGATGTTTGGGAAAGGGGCTTATTTTCAAGTTTAAACAATAGAATGTTCCAGAGCCAAGAAATTTGGAGGGTGGGACCCAGAAAATGAGCTTGTACTTGAATATGCTTATAAAACTAAGTATCCAAGTTCCATCTCCTTATGTAAGTACTTACATACATCTCAAGAAGTCCTTAGTGCTGTCTCACTTATTTGCGTTTTTGTTTTAGCACCTGAAAGTTCCTGTTCCTGATGAAATATCAATAGATCTTGGTAAGTTTGGATCATCCATATCCTGGAGAATTATATCTCTGTAGATATGTAGCTCATCTCACTTGTTAAGGTTTTATCTGTCACTTGGTAACTAGTAGGTCATCTGAATCTCAATGGAGAGTCAATAATACAGTTAAGGATGAATGAAATCTGAATTCTGAAATAAAATACATGAATTCAAGACCTCTCTTACTCCAAGATAAGTTTGCACCAAATAACGATATGTTGCCAGTTGTAATGCACAGACTATACCTTTATATCAGCTATTAATAATTCCTTTCCTTTTCTTTTTGCAGAAAAAAGAAGGCCTGAGCTCATCCCTGAAGATCTGCATCGCTACTATATTCAAACCCTGCAGGAAAGAGTTCACCCCGAAGTTCAGAGGCACTTGGAAGACTTTCGGTAAGGTTGGTGATGGATACGAGCTGTTATGGTTATTCTGAAGTAATTTTCTTTATAGATAGGAGAAGATTACACATTAAATCCTTGACTTGTCATATGGTCTTTATCACTGTTATTAAAACCCAGAGAACGTCTGCAGTCAGAGTGTTGGAGCAGTGCTGAGAGTTCCCGTTCCCGTTCCATGTGCGCTCAGGATTTGAGCTGGGCACTGTGTCTGTGCGAAGTGTGTCCCTTCAGGATGTGTGTTCTGTGGAGCGATTGCCTCTAGAATTTTTTCCCTCTGGTGTCCTAGGTGACATGGGCCCCAAAATAGAAAACTGTGACATTTTGTCTGTTGCTAGAAACTCACAGCTATGGAAACTCTGATGAAACATCTCCAAAGGAAGATTGTTTTTCTCTGGGCGACCTCAGGAGGTCTCTCTTCCTCCCTGTAGGCAGAAACGGAGCATGGGGCTGACCTTGGCTGAAAGCGAACTGACTAAACTTGATGTAGAACGCGACAAGGACCGGGTGACCTTGGAGAGGGAGCGGGCATGTGCAGAGCAGATCGTTGCCAAAATTGAAGAAGTGCTGTAAGTAGTGGACGTGTGTGTGGAAATGCTCTCTCTGCCGAGATGCTAATTATGCTCAAAATACATCTGAACCAATTGAGGAGTGTCGGATTGTGTATGTGAAGCTGTTTATTTTGTCGTGATGTGTACTTGAGAAACTGGAATTTTCCTACTTTGGCAGATTTTTAAAAATAAAGTTCTTGAGGTTTTTTCCTGGGTGTATGTAAAATGAGTAGCCAAACTTTCTAACTGATCAAAAACAAGTTGAATACTTTCATTGGTTTCAACTCATAGGCTTTGGAAACATTTCTTGCTCTAAAACATGTATAGTTGATGACATGAGTGTGAAAAGCATGTAGTTCCTTTGGGGTTAAGAGCTTTTTTAAAGTTTTTTAAGAGATTAAGGGTGGGTCCCAAAGTATTTGGCTCTGTTCTGTAATGTTACAGGTACCTGAGTTTAATAGTGACTCTTTTATTAAACTTTAATATTTTGTTTTTAAATGTTTTTATATTTAGGATGACTGCTCAGGCTGTAGAAGAAGATAAGAGGTAACATAACTATTGTGTTCTAGAATTTTAAAAATGAAACTATCTTCTCCTGTCAGTCCTAAATTATATTTTATTTCTTCTAATGTGAAAAATGTAGACTGTCTCCCTCTTGTGGCCTGTATTTTATTTCACTCGTACTCTGGTGTCTAGAGAAGAGTCCTTCTCTGTCTGCAGTGAGTAGACAGTCCCTTAAATTGTACTTGATGAACGGACTCTCAGAACTCCATCGCTGAGGAGTTTGGGAGTCCTTTGCTGTCTTTGTCTTACCCACTGGTCTGCCTCAGACATCTCCCTCACTCTGCCTTTCCCCGCCAGCTCAACGATGCAATACGTTATCTTCCTGTACATGAAGCATTTGGGAGTAAAGGTGAAAGAGCCTCGCAGCTTGGAGCACAAACGGGGTCGGATTGGATTCCTTCCAAAAATCAAGGTGAGGCGACGTCCCCGCGGGCCCAGGTACTGTGCGTCTCTTGCTGCATTGCAGTGTTTGCTTCTCCTCAGCGTCTACTTTTTCAGCAAGTTGGTGCCGGGCCTGCCCTTGGTGCACGGTGTGGTCCTTGTTCTCAAGGGGCATTGGAACTAATTATCGGACAGTGGGAAACGTGAAATGAGGGTTTACGCAGAGCGCTGTCCCCAGCTGTGGTGTGTCCTTAGCCTTTCCTCTTAGGGCACCTGTCACAGTTTGTAATGATTTGTGTTTTTGTTGCCTTTTTTTTTTAGGTTGTAAAGCTCTGTGAGGGAAAGAATCTCCCTTCATCGTGTCCCCAGCTTTTAACATAGTGCCGTCACACATTACGAGCTTAATACATATTCAGTGGATAAATGAATTGTTTAAAATTAGCTTTTTATTTTCCAAAATTATCAGTTCACAAAGTACCGTAATTCTGATGTGGGCACAGTCCTGTTTGACAACTTCTGATGAGCGCTGTGTGTGTCTTTCATTCACATTTAACCAGTGTATTTCAGACGACCGTTAGAATTGCATTTCTGTGTTGGAAAGCAACAGAGGAAATGTACTGTTACATCTCTCTTCTTATCTCTCCAATTGCACCTCGACTGCAGCAAAGCATGAAGAAAGACAGGGAAGGCGAAGAAAAAGGGAAGCGAAGAGGATTTCCCAGCATCTTGGGACCCCCAAGGAGGCCCAGCCGTCACGACAACAGTGCAAGTAGGTTGCGATCTGAAACGCTGCGTTCCTGCGTTCTGGGTGCCTTTCCCCAGAGGCTCGTTTAGCAAGACCGAGCTGCTGGAGAAGGGGGTTCTGGATGTGATTCCTCTGCACTTCGTGTACCTTGCTTCTACTCACAGTGTTACTTCTGAACTGCATTCCCCCGTGCGGCTGCATGACTGTCATGGACATCTCAGTGGCGCTAGAGCGTTCTGTCCGTTGTCCGTAACGTAGTTCATTTAGCTGCTCTGATGTCATTGGCATTCAAGTTCCAGTGGTTAAAGTGAAGAGGAAGTGTGTGTGGCTCTCTCTACCATCCTTATCTAATCTCTTTCCACAACTCTACAGTCCCCCCTCCACTCCCATGGGGACCCTCAGGCCTAGTGGAGAGAGACCGGCCCACTGGAGAAGGCTGTAGGAGAAACAGGGATGGAAACTAGGTCGTGTGCTGGTGCACACTCAGGCAGGACCCCATTTCGAGGTACCGGCGTGGTCGGCGTGGGGACTTTGTACTTGTGCCATGGGGCCATGGGTGCCCTTGTTGAGAAACACTGAGCTGATGGTGGAAGCTTCTAGAGAAGAGGTTGAAGAGATGGAGCATTCCACAGATAATTGAACGTGCATTCCATGGGATGCAGGGAAAGGGTGTTTAGAATTAAGGAAGGAAGAATGAGGCTTCGAGGTGTACGAAGCTGTATGAGGATGTGCAGTGCTGCGGGGATGGTGACCTGAAAGTTTCTGCTCTTCGTCATGACGAATGTGAACAGGCATAATGACCAGGGGAGGGGTTCGCCTGGTGATCTCAGAGGCGTGCTGTGGGTGATGGCGTGATGAGTGTTGGGGAGAAGTGGGGAGCTCTGAGAGCTCACAGCGCTAAGGCTTCTTCACTCTTACGAATGGACACAGCTCCACGTGAACCCGTTTTTGTCCCCCACCATCGCCGCCTCATCTGCTACTTTTGTGAGTCCCGCCCTCCCTCGCTCCCTCGTCTCCACCATCTCCCTCCCCCTTTCTCCCTCCTTTCTGTCGCATTTGTTTCTTTCTGTCTTCTTTCTCTTCCCTTCCCTTTCTTTCTCACTCTGTAATAATTAATCTTACATTTTTCTAGGGCCCACCACGTTTTGGACATTTTTCCAGATCCTTTACATTACCCTCTATTTAGCTGCTCTGCAGCACCAACACTTGACTGTTTCTGTTCAGTCGGCAGAGCCATGGAGCTGCAGAAACAGCGCCACCCTAAGCACTTTCCCACAGCCGCCTCTGTGAGTCCTGAACCTCAGGACTCGGCTAAGTTGCGCCAAAGTGGGTTAGCAGTTGAAGGCGCCGACATCGGACACCTGCCAGCCAATCCCACGTCATCTCCAGCCTCAGGGGCCACTCTTTCCCAGGAAGGAGGAAGAGAGAACGATGCGGGTGAGCAGCGGTGCATCCTGACTGAGTGTCGTGATTTTAAGACAGTCACACTAACTAAGAAGCAGAGTGGCAGGTTATTATAAGCAAGTCTGAATCCCAGCTAAATTTAGTTTGACATTTTAATCTACATCTAATGAGACCTCTATGCCGAATGATAACTTTTGAAGTGCTTTCTGTTAGGTATTAGCTTCGTACCAGATGTTAGCCTACAGCAGTTACACCTTGGTCTCATGGGGAGGTACACACACCCGCACGCACGCACAGATCGTGCTCAGTCCGTAGAGGAAACGCGAAGGAGGGATTGAGGGTATGAGTTGGGGGCCAGGGGCAGGTGTGGGGAGTCTGAAGAAGGTTTTAAAAATGAGAGATCCTGGAGAGATGTTTTTAAATATGAGGGGAGGCTGCTTGTCACAAGGTCGACGGTGCAGCATGTAGACTCTGTAAGGAGCCAGGGAGGGTTTCGAGGAGGAGAGGGGACGAGGCACAGAGTGTATGTGGGAGACGAGCTTGGTCCCCAAGAGGGAAGCTTCAGTGAGAAGCACCCGGGATTCTCAGAGTGAAGGGAAGCGCGAGACAGGTCCCCGGGAAGAGAGCTCATTACTGTGATCTTTGTGCTCGCTGTGCGGGCTTGATGTGCGGAAGGGAATGCCTGTCCGTGCTAGTGACTTGAGAAGCAGTCCTGTTTCTGGTGAGGACGAGATCAAGGACAAAGCTGTGGGAGTGGCCACTGAGGTGCACAGGGGCGCTGCTCGGAAGAAGCAGGTGAGGCACCAAGGAGACCCTTGTGGCACCTCGTGTGCTGATAGCAAGGGGAGGAGAACTCAGCCAGCAGCCGCGGGTTCAATGTTACCACGTGTGCGTTGCGAGAAAGGGAGAGCGTGTGATAATACCGTGGTGGGGGCCTCAGTGCAGCAAGAGGGTTTTTGTAAGAAAGCAAGATCATGGTCTAAAGACAGTATTGAGGAGGAAGAGGGTGTCCTCTCACCTCAGCCCTTAAGTACACCTCTGCCCGGTGCAGGACAGAAACGTGTCTGCTTGTGAGGGCTGTGGCAGAAGAGAGACGCCCCCCCATACCATGGGAAGGGCAGGTTTTTATTTAAGGCAAAGCAGTAGGGGTGACATTTGGAGAAAAGTCTGGAGACTTTGTCTAATACAAAATGCTATAGATACTGGATTAAGTACATGTATTAATACATGGCTCCCATGTCTCATTGAAATAAAAACGCGGTAGGTAACAAACAAAACCATAAAGAGAAAGGAAGTACAGGAAGAGATGTTACCGACAAATAAGAGATTTCAAGAAGATTTGGGAAGTTGAAAGAGGACAACAGTAGTTTGATGGGTGAAACAACAAAGGAAACTGGACCCGTAATTCGTTAAGGGGTCTGGCTGGGAGCCGTCTGCCCCGGGAACCCTGGAGAGGCCTCGGGCCTGGAGCTGGCATGCACTGCGGAGTGCCTGAGTCAGAAGCACAGCTGGCAGGGGTGAAGTAACTGGAGGTCCACAATCAGAACAATCACGTCAGCAGCTCTGACCCTCTCGTCATGGAATACGAGCAGCCTGCCATTCACACACCTGGGGAAAGCACCTCTCTCTCTCTCTCAGGGATGTGCAATGCACTGTGTAGGGGGTCACGTGCTCCGTGGCATGACACCCTGGAGCTCTGATGTTTGGGGGCCTGGCAGTAGGCATGCCAGGGACTCCTGCGCTCAGAGAGCTCCCCACCGAAGTGGACCTCCTTCCACGTGGCCGCAGAAGGAGCCGGACCATCCAGCTGGTCCTGCGTTCTTACATGTGAACAGTGTTACTCACTCTTGGCAAAAGTTGTTCAAGTCAAGGTCTACGGAAATACACGATGCCAGCGTGTCAGGCAGTGGCATGAAAGGGAGTACGACGTGCATGGAGACACTGCCCCCAGTAGAAAATAATGATTTTGATGTTGACAAGAACTTTTAAAAAAAAATGATGTCTTAAATTAGATCGTACGCCTGGGGAATATAAAGTAGTTATGACATCTATAAAACAAGAATAGGATGCTATGAAAAAGGAGGATTCAGAGATGTAAAATGGTTTTACTGTAACTACTACATACAGTGCAATAGCGGTGGTACTGGTTATCAGTTACTGTGTTATAAATTACTCTGCAAAACTTAAAGCTTAACACAGAAAACATTTATCCCACGTTTTCGGTGGGTGAAGAACTCGCAGGCAGCTCAGCTGGGCCGTTGGGCTCAGGGTCTCTCCTGAGGTTGCAGTCCGGGTGTCAGCCAGTCTCTCTGAGGCTGAGTACAGGATGCAGGCGGCTGAGGCAGAAGGGACTTGGCTCCTTGCTGGAAGCTCACTTCTTTCCCACACGGAGTTTTCCATGGCACTGCTAGACTGCTCCGTGCCATGGGAGCTGACACTACCCAGAGCAGGAAGGAAGCCCCAGTACCTCTGTGACTTAGTCCCTTCAGTAGGTTACAAGCCAGTCGCTAAGTGCCACCACTCAAGGAGAGAAGTAAGCTCCAGCCTTGGAGGGGCGTCCAAGGATTTGTGGCCATGTTTTCAAACTCCTGTCACTGCCAGTATTTAAAGAGAAGAAAACGGTTCCTGAAAATAGCGTCAAGCACGAAGGTCTGAGGGAACTGGTACGTGGAGAGCCACCACAGAGGTCCAGCATCTCTCTCTCAGGCCATCAGGCGAGGAAGAGCAGCAGAGCCGGTTAGAGTCAGGAAGGTGGGCGCTTCCCAGGCAGAGACAGAAAACACATCTCTAGGTAGCAAGAGCTCACTGGGAACCAGCTGCAGTAAATGCTAATAGAAATGAAAAAACCACACCTAAACCAACTGAAAAGTTGACTGCACCAAGGATAGGGAAGAGGACTCCTGAAAACTCGCTAGAGAAAGGAGAGGGGTGGTGACTACATCACATTTCTCACCACCACCAGGTGCTGGAGTACAAAGGAGACAGCCTTCAACTTGCTGAAAGACAGTGGTGTTAAACCTTAGAAAGTACCCATCAGATCGAAGGAGGTAAAGACGTTGTCAGATATGCCAGGATTCAGAGTTTAACTGAAATGCCTTTTACTTGAAAATTAGTTGAGGATGCCACTCCAGCACAATGAGAGAAAAATTAAGAAAGTGTCACGGGATCCAGGACACTGTTGTTCAGCCCAGGAACGTGGTGAAGGGCAGTTCCAGGATTACTCCCAGGTCACGGGAGCCTCTGTCCCAGGTTGGAGCACAGGCCACGGGATAAGCAAAAGGGGGGAATTTAAGCAGTTGTAAGCATATTGACCTAAATGTAGCAGATGAAAAAGTTTGACACTTGGTAAAGTTACTGTACTTCGACAGTAGTAATGGGAAAGCATTTAGAAATGCTAAGATAAACAGTATTTTGGAAAGCTAAGGCATGATTTTAAACATTAAGCAAATTAAAAAGTGGCATAATCTTAACGTAGTTGATGGAGTATAAGACTTTAATATAAACAACATTCTGTTTTGAGTGGCCCAGGAATTGCTTCGTTTTCCCAGTAGAATTGAGAAGAAAATTCTAACCAGTATAGTTCTTAATCTGGCAGGAATAATATGCATATGTATGTTGTATGTGGTAGATGACGATACGTATGTATAGTGTCATAATAATGTAGTCACTCTGTGGGTTTTCAGACTTTTAGAATCAGCCTTTTATGCAAAGCACAGCTTATTTGGTTATGACTAAAGATCAGAGTAGACATGGAAAACACCCTCTTAAGAATCCAAGTAAAAAGTACTGTAGTTGAAGGAAGTGAATGTGGAGGAAGGAGGTATAGTTAGAAGGGAGGGCAAGCCCCCTAAATACCTGATACGACGGAGACTGAAGGTGCTAAGTCCTCCACCGAACAGCAGCACGGATACGGTAACAACCAGTAGCCCAACTAGCAATAATCATACGATTGTTAAACGCTGGGGAGAAGTGAAGGTGGGAGCATAAATGAGCAATACCCTCAGAGCAGGAAGACACAGATACGCCCTAAAAACAACAAATCAAGAAAAGATATGAGGTTATTATTGTTGTTGGGTCACCATAGCAACTAAAATTGGAATGAAAAAGATTGGGGGCAATAAAGGATAAGATGAGAGAATATTCTCATCACATGCTCTTCTGAGTTTTTGTCCTGTCTTATGTCAGTCTTTTAAAGCTGGTTAAAAATGATCTTCCTGTTTATTTTTTAGTACATTAAAATTTTTTATATATTAGAATTTTGGTTTTACTTAACACACAGTTGTGTAAATATGAACTTGGCTGTGGATTAGGTTGAAGCTTTTCTGGAACTAAACTTTTGTTCTGTGCTCGTCATCTTTGTTAAGCATGAGCTGCAATGAATGACTTTTGCCGTTTCAGGATCAAAGCAAGTTGGAGAAACACCAGCACCTGGAGATTCCTTAGAGGGCACCCCTCGTGCTTCCAACACCGTCCTCGATTTTCTGCCGCCTCCGCTAGATCAAGTGCAGGAGGAGGACTGGGACGTAGACAGGTAACTCAGTGACAGCCTGAGCCTTCGGCTGTGTCGGATCCCGGTACTTGGTGGCATTTTCCCCACATGCGGTATTTTGGGAAGGAAGTAGAATTTATATTGGTAGCAGACACTAGATATGTAGTAACATGTTTTTCAGTTTATTTGATATAAAATCTTACAACACCCAGGAGAATTCTTTATCAGCCAATGTAGGTTAACCCAGTTTTTAGTATCTTTAGAATACATTTCCTGATTACCATTTTGTTTTTATGTTGACTCTTTATTGCCCGTTGTTTTAGGGTGACTGAGCACGGGACCCCAAAGCCCTTTCGGAAGTAAGTGATCCTGAAGTTGCTTTTAATAAAGGCATATTTTTATAAGATTGCTAACATAAAGTATTAGTTTCAGGTTACACCATAGTTCTTCAACATTTGCACACCTAAAGACGTGATCCATGACAAGCCCAGCAGCCATCTGACATTGTACCACGCTGTCGCCGACGATATTCCCCATGCCGGACGTCACGTCCCTGTGACTTAACTGCTTTATACCTGGAAATTTGGACCCTAGCCCCCTTCACCATTTTCCCCACTTTTAAAATTTTTAATTGCAGTTGACATTCAGTATTTTATATTAATCTCTATTATACAGCACAGGGGTCAGATGTGTATAATTTAAAAAGTGACACCCCCACCCCCACCCCCCCGCCCCGACTAGTCTAATACCCACCTGGCACTGTGCACAGTTGCTACTGTATCACTGACTGTTATTCCTTGGGCTTTGCTTTACATCCCCAACACTGCTTTGTATCCACCAATCTGTACTTCCTAACGCCTTCCCCTCTTCATCCAGCCCCAACCCTCCTCCCATCTATCGCTGGTGAATCTAGTGCCCATCTGGCACCACACATCGTTACTACAATATTACGGACTATATTCGTTTTGCTGAATCCTGCATCCCCATGACTACTGGGTAACAACCAAGCTCGTCTTAATCCCCTCCCCCTTATCCCCCAACCCCCTCCCATCTGGCAACCATCAAAATGTTCTCTGTGTCTGTGTTTGTTTCTGGTTTTGGTGGTGGTGGTCTTTAGAAAGGAACAGAAAAGAACTACAGAACCAATCAGAAAACACTAAAATTAAAATAACTGCATACCTGTCAATAATTACTTTAAATATAAATGGTCTAAATGCTCTAGTCAGAACACATGGATTGGCTGAATGGATTAAAAAAACAAGACCTGCACCCATGCTACTTGTAAGAGAAGCACTTCAGATCTAGCGACACACTCAGAATGACAGTACAGGGATGGCAAAAGGCATTTCTTACAAGTGGAAACTAAAAGAAAAATGCTGAGGTAGTAATACTTGCATCAGAGAGAAGGAATGTAATGCAGAGGCTGCAACAGACAAAGGCAGCATTTCCTGCTGACAAGGGGATCAGTCTACCAAGAAGGGATAACTGTTGTACATACATACACACGCAGTGTAAGGGCACTGAAATGTGTAGGACAAATACTGGCGACGTAAAGGGAGAGATTGATAGACAATCATAGTGGGGACCTTAGTGCCCCATGGACATCAATGGATAGATCGTCCAGTCAGTCAACAAGGAAACAGTGGCCTTAAATGACACATAAGACCAGATGGCATCTAATTGATATTTTTAGGACATTACAACACCAAGCAGCAGGACATACATTCTTTTCAAGTGCACAAGAAATATTAACAGGATACAATCCATGTTAAGCCACAAAGCGTCTCAATAAATTTAAGAAGAAGGAAATAGTATTAATCATCATCTCTGATCACAAGGCATGATACTAGGAATCAGTTAGAAGGAGAAAAGTGAAAAACATGTGGAGACTAAATTTCTGTTACACAATGAACGAGTTAACAGTGAAATTAAGAAAGAAATCAAAAGGTACCTTGAAATCAAATGATGATCAGAACACAGTCACCTGAAGTCAGTGTAAGGCAGTGATAACAGTCCTGAGAAGGGGTATTCATAGCAATGCAGGCCTCCCACAAGAAAAGAGAAGATCTTAAAACACTCTAACTGTACACCTAAAAGAAGTAGGAAAGGCATAGTCAACAAAGCCCAGAGTATAAGGAGGTAAATAATAAAGATCAGAGTGGAAATAAATGAAATAGGATAAAAAGAAAAATAGAAAAGATCAATGAAACCATGAGCTGTTTCTTTGAAAAGGTTAACAAAGTTGATAAATCTTTAGCAAGATTCATCAAGAAAAGTAGAGGGCCCAAATAAATAAAATCACAAATGAAAGAGAAGTGACATCTTGACACCACAGAAATACACGGATTATAAGAAAAGAAGTACAATTCTATGCCAACAAATTGGACAACCTGGAAGAAATGGATAAACTCCCAGAAACAACAATCTTCCCATGCTGAATCAAGAAGAAACCGAAAATCTGACCAGATTGATAACTAGTAATGAATTTAAATAAAAAGTAAAACAACTCAAACAAACAAAAGCCCTGGACCAGATGGCTTCACAGGCAGGTTTTACCAAACATTCAACAAAGAATTCACACCTAATATGAAACCATTCCCAAAAAATTCAAGAAGAGAAAGCTCTCAAACTCATTTTATGAGGCCAGCATTACCCTAATACCAAAACCTGACAAAGACACTACAAAAAAAAAATTATAGACCAATACCCCTGGCGAACATAAATGCAAAAATCCTCGACAAAATATTAGCAAGCTGAATTCAGCAATACGTAAGTAAGCTCATATACCGTAATCAGGTGGGATTTATTCCTGGGATGCAGAGTTTGTTCAGCACCCACAAATCAATCAATAGGATACACCACCTAGGCAAAATGAAAGGTAGAAAAATCACATTAAATCAGTAGATGGAGAAAAAGCATTTGACAATCATCCACCATTTGATAAACACTCACAGCAAAGTATGAATACAGGTGACATAACATAATAAAGGCCTCATTTGACAGACCCACGCTAACATACTCAATGGTGAAAAGCTGAGAGATTTTTCCTAAAGATCTAGAACAAAACAAAGGTGTCCAGTTTTAGCACTTTCATTCCAGATAGTATTGGAAGTTTTAGCCATAGCGGTCAGACAATAAAAAGAAGTAAAAAGCCTCCAAATTGGAAAGGAAGAAAGAAAACTCATTATTTGCAGATGATGTGATACTCTATATAGAGAACCCAAAAGTAAAAATAAACAAATGGGATTATATGAAACTAAAAAGCTTTTGCACAGCAAAGGAAAACATCACAAAACAGAAAGACAACCTACTAAGTGGGAAAAGGTATTTGCCAATGATACATCTACTAAGGGGTTAATGTTCAGAATTTATAAGGAAATCATACAACTTAACACCAAAGAAATTCCCTTAAAAAAAAGGGCAGAGGTCCTGAATGGACATTTTTCCAAAGAGGACATAGAGATGACCAGTAGACATACGCAGAGATGCTCAACATCACTGATCAGACAAATGCAAGTTAAAACAACAGTGAGATCATACTGTCAGAACGGCCGTCGTCAATAAGCCAACAAACAACAAGTGTGAAGTGTGCGCTTCTGGTGGGATTGCAAATTAGTGCGGCCTTAATGGAAAACAGTATGGGGGTTCCTCAAAAAATATAACTACCCCTTGACCCAGCAGTCCCACTTTGGGTATTTATCTGAAGAAACCCCAAACGCTAGATTGAAAAGATATATGCACCCCATGTTCATTGCAGCATTATTTACAATAGCCAAGATACGGAAGCAACCTAAGTATCCATTGATAAGTGAATGGATAAAGAAGATGTAGAACATGTATACAATGGAATGTTACTCAGCCATAAAAAGAATGAAATCTTGCCATTTGCAATCATTTGCTATTATGCTAAGTGAAATAAATCAGAGAAAGACAAATACCATATGATTTCACTCATATATGGAATCTAAAAAAACAAAATAAATCAAACAAAACAGACACCAACTCATAGATACGGGAGAACAAACTGGTGGTTGCCAGGTTTTGGGCGGTGGGGGGGTGGTTTGCTGGATAAAAAAGGTGAAGGGATTAAAAAAAACACAAATTAGCATTTACAAAATGTCATGGAAATGTGAAATACAGCAGAGGAGATGTACTCAATAATAACTGGTGTTAGGTACTAGAGTTATGGAGTGGTGACTTCGTAAGTTATGTAAAGGTCTAATCACTTTGTTCTACACCTGATACTCATAAAATAGCATAGATCAAGTATAATTGAAATTTTTTTAATTAAAAAAACTACACAAATCTGTTGGATAGTATAAAAGAGTTCTTAATAAGCAGAAATCAAAACATTGTAGATTGTATATGACACTTGTAAAGTATTTTGTAAGAGAAGGTGATGTTTTAGGCTCTGTGCTTAGCAATAATGCAGGTATCTGACTGCTTCCCTGTAATGCAAAGACTTGTGCTGTTTCCCTTTGTCCATGTGATGTCCTCACATAATTTCTTTTTCATTAGGTTTGATAGCATAGCTTTTGGAGAAAGTCAAAGTGAGGATGAACAGTTTGAAAATGACTTAGAGACAGATCCACCCAACTGGCAACAACTGGTCAGTCGAGAAGTCCTGTTGGGACTGAAGCCTTGTGAGGTCAAAAGACAGGAAGTAATTAATGGTGAGTTTCGTTTGTCGTTGTTGTCGTTGTTGTTGTTGTTGTTGTTTACATATATTGAGTTCTCAGAGAGCAAAAAAGCCCGAGCCTTGGTGTTTGCCTCAGAGCCTCTGCTTGCTTTGATTTTAAATACAGAGGAAATTATGCCAGGGGGCTGGTCCTCGAACTTTGTAACTCAAAAGAAGTGATGACTATGATTCTTATGGATAATTTAAAAGGAGATGATGTTTAGCCTTCAGGATATTTAAGATGCATAGCACTGTAGGTCTTAAACTTGAAAAGTCACTGGGACATTTGCCCAGTCACTGTACTTTCAGGCTGTTACTTTCATGTGGCGAGTATAATGAGTACGCTAAATCTCAGGGTGGTTGGTTGCATTAGCCGAGTGTACAGCTGATGAGGGTAGGATCCAGGTCTTCCTTTATCCCAGTGCAGTGTTCTCTGTTTTGTCCAAGTGTGTATGGGACAGACACGTGACAGGGATGCTGTACACTTTACCGTCTTTAAGGTGTCATTTGAATAAACCCTTCCTGTCCCTGCTGCCATTGAGACATCATGAAATTGCAAGTCCAGCCTCAGAAGTGAGGGTTTGTTGATAAATTAGGTAAGAAAAGTACTGTTATTTCTGAGGAGGGCTTGATGTAAAGGCCACGTGATGTCTGGGCTTCCAGTTTCCTGATGTTTAGTGGTGATTGGTGGGAAAAAGATAAGGAGTTTGGGAGTACACTATTAACTTTCACATCCAAAACAGTCGAATGATGCTTTTCATTTGCCAGTATGCAGGAGATTTATGTGGAATCCAGAAAAGGACTTCAGAGATACTGCACCCTTTCTAAACTGTAAATAATTTTTATATAACTTATATGCTACTTAATTCCACCTGAAGCCTAAGTTTGGTCCCATGGAATTATTCTAAGTTATAGAATACGTAGGTGACATTTTATATTTACTTTTTGTACCTAGAATTGTTTTACACTGAAAGAGCTCATGTCCGAACACTGAAGGTCCTTGATCAAGTATTCTATCAACGAGTGTCCAGAGAGGGGATTCTGTCACCTTCAGAATTGCGGAAAATATTTTCAAACTTGGAAGATATTCTTCAACTTCACAGTAAGAGAAACTGACTCTGATCTTTGTCCCTAACCTTTCCAATAGATAAAAGATTGTGAGTGTATAAAAGGCACAGATCTTACAAATGTATCCGTTAGCATTTCTGAAATTACATAATTACGTATTTCAGGAACTTCTTTTTTTTTTTTTTTTTGCTTGAGACGCTTGAGTAAATGTGCGAAAGCTCTACCTTGCTGGCTTCCCATGGTTGTGCTCGCCCCGCGCTTTGTAGACAGTAGTATCAGTCCCTCTGTCTGCCGGTTACTGTTTCTTCATGACCCTTAAGTTTTCATCTTTCTTTCATCAAGGATGTGCTCACTACCTACCAGTTCCTGCCCAGCAAACTGATGCCTCTCGGGCTTGTTTGCACGCATCGCCTGTGCACATGCGCATTCTGAGAGGAACAGTGGGCAGAACCACCTGCACTGTTCAAATTTAAGTTCTTTATGTGTGGTTATAGACAGAGTTTTGAATGTATGTGCTTATTTGATGTGCCTATCCTGTACATAATGTGCTGTTTTCACATTGTCTTAATGCTTTGTCACCTGTTTTCAGATAGATTGCACAAATATCTAGATGTGTAAGAATTGTTGTATTTATATTTAAGGAGAATAAAAGCAGCTGTACTATTCCGAAAGTACTTTTTTTGGAAACTTTAAGTTCTCGGCACTACTGGTGAGTCTGCTTGAAATGAGTACATGCTTGAATTTTTCCTTTTCCTTTTTCCCATTTAGTTGGGTTGAATGAGCAAATGAAGGCTGTTCGAAAGAGGAATGAGACCTCTGTTATTGATCAAATTGGAGAAGATTTGTTGACTTGGGTAAGGAAATTTGCTATTTTATTTTATTTTAATATTCTCATAGACACTTGATGGTCAGATTCAAGATGAAGTAATTAACCTTTACAAATACGCAAACTCATCCGTTTTGCAAAGCTGATGGGAAGATGTAAGAGTCTACAGTATGTATTCTTTTGGTTAATGTCTTCTAATAAGGCTCAAACTAAGTGCTCTTTTTTCATCAAATTTAAGAAACTAGTTCTTTGTTTTAAAGAGTGTAAAGTAAAATGGGTCTTGATGAAAATAATTTAACTGATAAAGAATTTTAGCTGTCTTCTGATGTACAGATCTCAGAATTGTCCTAGGTACCATTAGGCAACTGTAGATCAGAACTACCATCACAAAGGGAGAAAAGTGAACATCACTTCATCTTATTTACAGACTATAGTAGCTTGGTCAAGTGCTGTTTCTCTTTCTGCCCATCTCTGTCAGTATACAAGGGCTGTCCAGGAAAAAATCAGCTATTGTCAATATAACATTGTCATATTACATGGCTGGATACTTTCTGGATAGCCCTCATATACCCCACAATATATACTTACGTGCCAAGCACTGTGCTGCTAGGTGCTGGGGACACCGTGGTCATCAAAGCAGATGTGGCTATTGTCCTAGTGAAGCTTACAGTCTCTGGGAGAACTCACTGATTATTTCAAGTGTGCTGAGTGTTACAAAAAGGGGAGAGTACAGGTTGTCATGGGAACACATAGTAGGAAGACCTGAACGTAAATTCAGAGTGTATTTTTCAGTATACAACAACATACAGAAAGTCTTCCCAGGAGAAGAGGGATTTGAGTCACACTGTTAAAGAACATGCTGTAGTTGAGGCTGTGAATAATAGCGAAGAAGATGACGCAGTTCTGGGAACCGTAGTGCGGGTCGAACAGGAACTGTTTAGACATGCCCACAGAAATTTACTTCAGTGTGTAGACGGCTTAAGGAAATGGCGTAAGATTTTGGTAATTCTACAATGAAAACTGTTTAAAAGATTAAATACTAGAAAACTGACACAGTCTCGATCATACTCCTTTCGCTGATGGGGAGACCATTGCTTGGAGTGTGCCCATCAGTAGTTGCTCTCCTTAGCCACTCGCCCAGTGGAGCAGGGTCAGGGAGCAGTCCCGTCCCGTCTTGTGTCACTGAGCTTTTCAGAGCGTCTTCTCCCCAGGCTGCGAGCGTCGTGGTCACTCGGGAGCTGTCACCTCCTTGGAACATTCAGCTCACCCCGTGGCGGCTCTGGGGTGCTATGACTCGTTTTGTCTGTTGATGTCAGTATCGCAGTGGAAGTAAAAACCGAGTTCTGTGGCCTGGCAGCGCACTGCTCCACTTGAAACAGAAAATTTGCAGTGTGACATGGTGTAGCGTCAGCTTCCACGTCACATGTGGATTATAAAGTATGAGTCATAGGGACTTAGGGGTCAGTCTTGATTCCTAAGTCGTTACACTTTTGCATAAGTAGAGTGTAACCAAGTGTCAGTGAGATTGGCCATTGATAAGGTACGGGGTGCCGCTGGAGAGCATAACTCATCCACATAGTAAAACAAAGTGGAGAAACCTGTCGATAGAGTTTGACAAAATAATGTTTTTTAGTACATGTAAAAAGAAGTGTATTTTTGACCAATGTGATGTACGTATAAAAAAATGGGAATGAACGAACCAATTTGGTTCATAACTGTTAGGTACAAAGGGTTAATTTAGGACAAAGCCTTGGCCAGCAGTAGTAAAAGCGAAAATTATAACTAGTCCTTTAGATTTACTCTATTTTTGGAAATAGTTTTGGAGAAAATTTTTCTGGTATTAGTCCCTTAGGATCACCTCGTAGAGACTTAAGCTACGTATAAACCTACTCTAAAACGGCTTGAGGTTGGGGGTGTTATTTTGTGTTTTGTAAACCCAGCTGCTCCTAGTATTCGTTTGGCACTTTGGATTGACTACCTTTCCATGATGCTGCCCATCTCGTATTTTAATATAGTGTGTCATATTCATAATAGAATAGAATAGGAACAACCTATGAAAAATTTGTATGTGTTCTAATGGAAAAATACACTCTGAATTTATATATAAATATACTACAAAACAGATTTTTTACAAAGTATCTTCATGTACAGACTTTTGGAAACATGGTTTTAAAGGGGAGATTATATGAAAAGTTTCTTTGTAAACCATAGAAGAAATTCTTACAAATATAAAGATTGTTAAAAAAATAATGTATTTGACCTGTTTTTGTAAGTACCTATTATGAGTAAAACACTTGTTAGGTGTTTTAGCGGAAACTTTAAAATGCAATATGCAACCTTAAATTTATGAATTTAAAATATCAGTGAAAAGGTATAATTTTTAGCCAAAGAGTGTTTAGGCTTGTGTCTGTTCCCCAGGAGAGATTCAAGGCATGCACCCCCAGCCTGTGCGCCTGTGCGCCGTGGTGGTGCCGTTTCTCTGTGGCCCACAGACGTCTGGCCCTGGCCTGGGTCTCATAGTAAGAGAGGAAGTGGAGTCCCCAGGATTTCCTTCCTGCAGCAGGATGAGAGGAATTTCTGTGCAAGTGTCAGGTTTTAAGAGAATGAAATCTCAATCTCAGTCTTTTAAGTTTTATGTCTCTCAGGTCCTGAGCATCAACCCTTCTGTCTGATTTAGAAGTGGTGTAGACTGAAAGGGCATTGAGTGTGGGGGCGCTGCGAGCAAGGAAACCTTGGGGCGTCAGGAAAGGTCTGGCTGTGTCGAGGGCGGGCGTCAGTAACGGGGACACGTTGGTGTCCTCCACACACGGGCAGTCATCTGTTTCCAGTCACTCGAGCGCATGCTCGCTGGGGTGTCGGAGGTGTGGTGGTCTCGCTTTTCGCCTGGCCTTGACTCGGCTCCGCGTCCTCTCTCTGCTCTCGGCACAGTTCAGCGGACCCGGGGAGGAGAAGCTGAAGCACGCCGCCGCGACCTTTTGCAGTAACCAGCCTTTTGCCCTGGAAATGATCAAGTCTCGTCAGAAGAAGGATTCTCGGTTCCAGACTTTTGTGCAGGTGAGTTGGCGGAGTCCTGTGAGGTAAAAGAGATGCAGTTTTTTTTTTTTTTTTTTATCAATTATGGAACAAACTGGGGGGATTCTGACTAAGTCTTTTTCAAGACTTGTATCTATGTTAATGGTTCTTAAAGCCATAAATTCTCTCCTAAATTCCTGGAGGATGTAAAGATGATATCGGAATGGTGAACAAAGAATCTACTAAAACACCTGACAGAAATCCACATTGCCATGGAGATAGCGTCCAGAAATGGCTCGTGTACACTATTAAACTCCTGTCGTCAGAACGCGAGAATGGGCTTACGTCAAGCCCAGGGAAGGCTGTAACGGCCGTCGTACTTACTGAGGCGAATGAGGTCAGACAGTTAATTTCACAGCCTCATCCTAGGAGCAGTGCCACACACCTCACTGCCGAGTACCACTGCGGTCCCCTTCAGAGGACTCCCCTTGGGAAGCTGTGCACCGACACCAGTGCCTGGTCCACCCTTCAGAGCCATTTTGGACCTCCTTTCCTGGAGTGGCCATCAGAGCTGTCATGGTCCCCCAAATCTGAGAGTTAAGTTCACGAACTTGCCACCCTGCGCTATGTTGGCAGCCCTGCACGAACAACTCGGTAAGGTGTCATAACTTTGACATTCCAGAAAAAGAGTTCCAAAACTGCTCTGAAGACTGGACTAGGTGCTGGCGTCGATGCCTAGCTTCCCAAGGGGAGCACTTGGAAGGGGACCATAGTGATACACAGCAATAAAGGTGTGTGGCATTTTTCTAGGACAAGTTCATGAAGTGAATGGTCTGACCTCGTATGTAAAGATGGGTTTTCATCACCAGAAGTCAGTTCTTAGAGTTGATTATGGGTGTTCTCAGTCCTTGCTGAAATACGGAACAAGGAAATCACGGGCTTAGTGATGAAGGCTCCCACCCCCATGCTGTGATTAAAGATGTCTCTTGTGGCAGTAGTGTGTCCCGGCACGTTTTGAATCAGGATTTAATAACCAGAACTGTGATGCTGTGGTGACTTCCACGATGAGGTAGGTGGTGCGTGTTAGGTGTAGTCCTAGTGAGAATCACCCATTTCCCTTTCACGTTAGGATGCTGAGAGCAACCCACTGTGCCGTCGTCTGCAGCTGAAGGACATCATTCCTACCCAAATGCAGAGGCTGACTAAGTACCCTCTCCTGTTGGATAATATTGCCAAATACACAGGTACAGCATTTTCACTGAAATTAAAAAGCTTAGGAATAAGAAAAGAAAAGCCATGTTCTGCTAAGTCCTCTCTCACAGCATCCTGATGCCTGGAGGTTTACAAATAGTGTAGCAAAGCTTTTTGGTGAGATGCAGCCCAGTCTTCTTCAGGCCATTTGATTTCATGTACTCCACTAGTTGGTCTAGCACAGGGTTCGGCAGTCTGTGGATTGTAGGCCAAGTAGCTCATGACCTGTTTCTGTAAAGTTGTTTAGAATACAGGCTCGCTCATTTGTTGACATTCTCTCCACCTGCTTTTGCACTCCGTCAAATGCCGTTCGGCCTGTGAAGTGTAAAATGGTTATTGTCTGGCCATTTGCAGAAGTTTCCCAGTTCTTCTCTGGCACGTGTCCCTTGTCCTTCACACAGGCTTGTGCTCGGTTGAAGAGGTGTTTTCTGTGTGCAGGCGTGCTCCTATTTACCACAGCAGATGCACCGTGATTCCAGCGGTCCTGTTTGCAGACACGCGGGGAATCTGAGTTTCTCAGCGGAGCTTTAGGCTCTGTACTCAGTTCTGTGCGATCCGGCTCCTGTTTCTTTGCCTGAGAATTTGAAAATACTCATACACACTAGTTTTTATACTTCCATGTAGCTGTTCGTTATAGTTGGAATGTCTTTGGAGGATTATAATTTTAAATGATCTGATTTTGTGTTTTTTTTTTTTACATTTTGACCTTGATGTAATCCTACCACATTTTGGTGGATTTCATCTTCTTTTAATGGTACAAATGTTCTGATCTCTTTTCTTTCATTAAATACAATTTCAGCTTCAAAGAAACTTATTTTGGAGTTTTTTTGAATTGTGTTGTCGTTTAGAACATACTGCCAACCAGGCCCACTGGCCATAATCGCGTAGGCCGTGAGGGGAGGGGCCCCCTCTGTGCAGCTTGCAGTGTGAGGGACGCCCTAGCCCCGGATTCGACACAGTGGGCCCGACGCCTGGTGTAAAGCACGTCGTCTTGGGGTTGGGTCTATACTATGGTTTCTTTCCAACATTGAGTATTTATGTTGTAAAAATACTGTCGTAGAAGCCTTGCCGGTGCACAGCCCACCTGAACTGAGATTCTGCCATAAGGTTTAGCCTGGTATAAAAAATATTCAGTGTCTTAGTGTGTTCTTGTAACTGTTCAACTAAAATGCTGTCTCATTCACGTGTGTCGTGTATGTGACATTCACACTCTCTCCCGACCTCCTCATTTGTGTTTGGATTTCTCCCTGCACTCAGAGTGGCCATTGGAGAGGGAGAAGGTGAAGAGGGCAGCAGACCACTGTCGTCAGATCCTGAACTACGTGAATCAGGCTGTCAGAGAGGCAGAGAACAAGCAGGTGAGAAGGGAGGAGCAGGAGGGTTCAGGATGACACGGTGAGAATGTTAAGTTCGTGCTCTCTGGGATCTGGAAAAATAATGGAATGATCATTGTGTAATTGAAGGGCAGGACAGGTCACTGGTCATGTCGTGGGTGGGTCCACATCAGTTTGAGATAGGGCATCAGAGTTGTGTTTGACTTGTGTGAGCACCTCTGGCTGCTGGATTGCTCGTTTGGAAGGCAGCGCTGCTCCCCACTGTACCACCAGCCCACAGCGGATCGCTGGCTGGGTCCATCAGCAAAACTTTCCGGGCGTCTGCTGTATGCCGAGTGCGGAGGGGCTTAACACGTGAGCACAGTAATTGCATATTGAGCTTGTTTTCCAGCGGGATAGAAAGGCACTGACATATCACAGGGCGGGCATTTATGTCAGTTGTGATAACTGCTGGGAGTGTAACCACCCAGTCTAGTTTGAGGGTGTCAGGCAGTGACCGTCCAAGGAAGTTTGCTTGAGGAATGGACATTTAAGCCAAGCTCTGCGGGGTGATGGGAATGAAGCAAAATGATGTGGAAGGGGGCAGCCTGACAGGCAGAGGAAACAGCATGTGGGGAAGTCCTGGGGCAAAGAGGAAGCCCGGTCTGGGGCCCCGAAAGATCCGATGAGTGTGGAGCACGCTTACGTCTGTAACTTACTTGGAAGTGCCTGCACACCGAGACGCTTTGATGGATAGATCAGGGATGACTGGGTGGTGAAACAGACAGAGCAAGTGCTGACGGCAGAATGTAGCGGATGGGGGAGTGGGTGCTCACTGTACATGTTTAAACTTGGATGTGATTTGGAAATTGTTATAATCTGGGGGGAAAGTACACGTACCCTTTGGTCTGACAGTTCTTCTTTAGCAATTTATCCTACAGATACAACTGCACATATGTACCGAAATGTATGTTTAAGGGCATTTTTTGCAATATCGTTTGTTACAGAAGATTCAAAGGAATGTGCATGTCCAGCAGTAAGGTGTCGGTAAATAAACTGTAGTTCGTTCACAGAGTTGAGTACTACGCAGCCATTAAAAAATGGGACCACTCTTTCTGTATGTGCTCATGTGGAACAGACTCTAAGGTGTAGTGATAAGCAGTGCACATAGACAGAAAAATGTGTACATGGACATATGTTACCATTTGAATGAGCAATACATTATGCCACTGTATCTTTTTTTTGTTGAAAGGTAAATACACATAACATACACAGAGACAATATACATATATTCTCTTTTCTTTCTTTAGAGAAAATTAAGGGTGGGGAGGCAGAACAGGTTTGGAGGGAGACTTACTTTCCATTCTGTGCCTGTGTTACCTTCTGAATTTTGTACCATGTACATGATTCACATATTTAGAAAATAAATATAGCCAGTTAGAGGCTAGTGAGTTTGAACAGATTGAGAAAGGACAGCCAAAGAGGTAAGACAAGAACTAAGAGAGTTTTCAAAGTCAAGGGAAGAGAGTTTTTAAGGAAGAGTGAGTTGTGAGTTTTGTCTGATATTGCAGCGAGCTCAATAAAAATTAGGTAAATAATGTGCATTTGAATAGGAACGGGGAGGAATGGGGAGGTCATTGATATCCACAGCAGTAACCTTGGCTCCATCCTAATTTTCAGCGCTTAGAAGATTATCAGCGTCGCCTTGACACCTCCAATCTGAAGTTGTCAGAGTACCCCAATGTTGAAGAGCTCAGGGTGAGAGATGGTCTAATAATAATTAAAAAAATAAAATTCACTAAAGACCTGGCAGGTAATTAACATCTCAGTAGGAACATTTGTCACCTGAAGGAGTTCTTTCGTCATGTTAATGGAGTGTCTGTGTTTATGATTCTGTTCTTCCTTTTAAAAAAAGGTTTTTCTGTGTGAAGATTATTAGTTTTTCACAAGAGGAATATTTTGTGTGAGCCTGTAACTTTTGTGACAAAAATGTGCAAGAGACTCAGGAACTTACTCATTATTAAGTTTAACTTTATTGTGTTGTGTAGTTCGAATGAAAGCAGGATTGCTTACTGTGGGAACTTTCCGGGTTATTGAGTAAAGCAGGATAACAAATCATTTTCTGTGAGGCTCTTCGGAAGCATAAAACGTGAAACCAATACAGAAATGATAGTAAAATGTTTATCGTCACTTCTTGTTCGTGAGACTTTCCTGTCAAGTAGCTGCTGGGGGTTTAACGCGTTGCTGGGGACTGTTTTGGCCGATGGCATTGGTAGCTCTTAAAAGGGGACTTCGATGTGATGCGTACCAGCTCAGCCCCATCCAGAGAATAAGGTTTTTCCAGAACCATTATCCCAAGAGATGCTTCGTCCAGAAAGTTATTAATAGTCAGAGCAGGCTGAGTGCGGCCTGGCTCCTTCCCGAGTGCGTCCTTGGAACCTTCTCTGGAACGGAAGCCTGGAATGCAGGGGCCGCCCGCACAGGAGTATGTGTCGTCCTCACCTGCTCACTTGGGAAAGCAGGTTGGGAATCTGGTGGCTGAACGTTCGCTTTGTTTTCACAGCCGTTAGCGTCTGCTCAGAGTGAGGAGACGGCACTCCTGAGAGGTTGTCCAGACACCGTTGTCGTCTTAGAAAATGCTGTGCAGCTCACCTTAACCCGGTCTTCATCCATTTTCAGGGGGTGGCAGAGGTCAATAATAGTGAATGTATAAGAATTTCTTGGAAAGAGACTGTATGGAATATTATCTCACTGGAAATAATTTGTATATAATTCTTTTTATTTTGGCAGAATTTGGACTTAACGAAAAGGAAGATGATTCATGAAGGACCATTGGTTTGGAAGGTGAATAGAGATAAAACTATTGGTAGGTCTGACGTCCATCAATTTTAGGGAAAGTAGAGAAAGGAAAAGAAGAGTTTTCAGTTATAGCAGATAGCAGTGCTACTTTGAGTTATTTATGGATTTACAGAAGATTTGCTTACGTGGTTTTGTTACATGTGAAGTTTCTGAAACATTTATGTAGGGATGAAGCTGAAAACGTGGTCTTGATTCATTCCTTTCCCCATTGTTCTTGCGTTCGAGTGAGTCTAGGCTTTCTTTAGAGCAGCACGTCTAAAACTGCCTGTGGTGAGGAACTTTGGTTTGATTTCTTCTCAGTCAGAGACTGACATGTCGGTGTAATACAATAAAAATGAATTCTTTAAAATGACAATAATAAGGACATTTTTTTCATTTTTCATTTTAAAATTTTTAATTTTTCAATGAAATTTGACGTTCAGTACTATTTTGTATTTGATTTAAGTGTGTAGCATAGTGGTTAGACACGTGTATAATTTAAGACGTGATGCCCCTGACTAGTCAGGTACCCACTTAGCACTATGCATAGTTACTACCATGTTTTGACTGTGTTCTCTGTGCCGTCCATAACGTCCTGTGGCTATTTTGTATCTGCCAGTTATGCTTCTTCACCTTTCACCCAGGCCCTTAATCTCCCTCCCCAACCCAGGTGTTTAATCCCTCTCCCCCATCTAGGCACTTAATCCCCCCTTCCCCATCCAGGCCTTTAATCCCCCTCCCCCATCCAGATGCTTAATCCCCCTCCCCCATTCAGGCCTTTAATGCCCCTCCCCCATGGCACCCATCGGTTTGTTCTCTGTATCTAGAAGTCATACTGGTTGAGTAGTGATGAAGTCTTCAAGCTTATTTTTGTCTGGGCAACTGTGTCTTCTGTGATTCTAGGTGGTAGCCTTGCTGGGTAGAAGTAGTCTTGGTTGTAGGTCCCTGCTTTTCATCACTTTGGAGTGCTTCGTGCCCATCCCTTCTGACTGCAGAGTTTCTGTTGAGAAATCAGCTGACAGTTTTACCTCCCTTGTAGGTAACTGAATGTTCTCCTTTGGCTGCGTTTAGGATTCTCTCTTTGTCTTTAACTTTTGCCATTTTCATTACAGTGTGTCTCTGGGTTCATCCTGTTTGAGGCTCTCTGTGCTTCCTGAACTTACGTGTGTCTTTCCTTCACCAGGTTAGGGAAGTTATCATTTCAGTCATGATTTCTTCAGCTAGGTTCTCAGTCCCTTGCTCTCTCCCCTCGCTTTCTGGGACCCTTAGGATGCGCATGTTGTTATGTTGGGTATTGTCCCAGAGCTCCCTTAAACTAAGCTCATTAATTTTTTTTTTCTTTTTGCTGTTCTGATTGGGTGTTTCCTGCTACCTTGTCTTGCATATCAGATTTCATCCTGTCTGCTGGTGATTCCTCCTGCTATGTTCTGCGTTTCAGTTATTGTATTCTTCATTGCTCATTGGTTGTATTTTATGGTTTCTATTACCTTTTTTAAGCTCGCTCTCTCTTTGTTGAGGTTTTCACTAAGTTTCTTGAGCATCTTCATAACCACTGTTTGAAACTCTGTATCTGGTCTGTTGTTTGCTGCCATTTCATTTAGTTCTTTTTCTGTAGATTTGTCATGTTCTTCATTTGTGACACATTTTTTTTTTGATTCCTCAAATGGGCTGCTTCTCTTTGTTACTGTGTATTAGGTAGATCTGCTAGTGGGTGTCCTGTGGGGTCCAGTGGCACAGTCTCCCTGGTCACCTGAGTCAGGTGCCCCAGATATGTCCCTTGTGTGGGTTGTGTGTGCCCTCCTGTTGTAGTTGAGCCTTGATTGTGTTGGTACATCAGTGGGTGGGATTGATCTTCAAACTGTGTGAACACAGCATAGGACCTGTTGTGCCAGGGCCGACCCCACAGAGAGGGATTCACCTCAGCGGGCTCTTGTGCTGGCCAAGACCACCCTTTGTATGTGTCACTTGTGAGGCTAAAGGGAGTTGATTCTGGGGCCTCTTCGGAGCACCTTCCCCACCAGCTAAAGACACCCACTGCCTGTGACTGGCCTGGGCTATCTGGTAGGAGCTACAGAGCAATCTGCGGCTGGTCACTACCTGTGCTGGACCTAGAGGCGTGTGGGAGAGGCCATGCTGGGAACTGGGACTGCCTGCCACCAGTGTGGGGGATGGTACAGCTCAGCAAAAGGCCAGGGGCTCTCCGGGTTTCCGCCACCTTCTGGCTACCTATAAGACTCATCTGCTGGAAGAGCCTCAGGCAGTCCCCACGTTGAGCCAGGCAGGGTGTTGCAGTCACCATGGTGGGGCAAGTGATGTTCACTAGATTTAGATTTGGGGCCAGTGCTTAGCCTGGGGCCCTGAGTCTTGGGCCCACAGAGGTCAGCCACTGCCTGCCTGGGGTTCACAGACTCCTAGGAGTTGTCCAGGAAAGACTGCAGCACCCCAAAGCCAGCTGCCCTCCATCGAGACTCTCCCAAGGTGGGAGAGTTGAGTGGGGTGAGGTCTCGGAGCCACTGAATGAAGGGAGTGGTGTTCAGGCCAGTGTGGATTCAGATTTTCTGGTGGGTATGGCAGGGAGCTCAACACAGGGACAATGGTGGCCATCCCTCCAGATCTTGCTCTGAGCCCCACAGCTCCCTCTGTCCCCATATGTCTCTGGGGCCTCCCGAGGCGACGACCCTCCTCCAGAGCCCAGGGTGCATGCCAGGGGCGGGGGGTGGGGTGGGCGGAGGTGGGGGTCTGTGTGCAGGCCACTGAAGGGGGCATGCCTGGGTGTCCCGCAGCCTCCGCCTCCCCCAGGTGCGCAGAATCTCGTGTTCAAAGTTGGATGTTTTGGGGGTTCCTCTGCCCAGCACTGGTGCTTCTGGCTGTGGATCCCGGTGTGGGACTGGGGCTCCTCGCTAATCAGAGGTGAGCCTTGAAGCTGTGAGGCCGTCCAGGTTCTCCACTGGCACACGTGGGCGTGAGGCCAGCCTGTTTGGCATCTCTGCACCTCCTGCCAGTTTCGACATGGCTTCTTCACGGCCTTCGTGGTTGGACTTCTGTTCAGCTGGACTTCGGGCGTTTCTCTAGGTTGATTTGATTGTTCTAGAATTCAGTTGTAATGTTAATGTGGTCGTGGGGAGAGACAAGCCCAGCCTTTACTTCCTTCATCATCTTGACCAGAACTCCCCAGTTTTTAAAATTTACTCGATGTAACAGACAATTTCTCTATCAAGTTGTTATACAGTGTATAAAACACATCTCAGTCTCTGTACTCATTAACTTTCTTAAATTTTTCATCTCTAGATCTGTACACGTTGCTCCTGGAAGACATTCTTGTGTTGTTACAAAAGCAAGATGATAGACTGGTGTTACGGTGTCATAGTAAGATTCTGGCGTCTACAGCTGACAGCAAGCACACCTTTAGCCCTGTCATCAAGTTGAATACAGTGCTGGTTCGACAAGTGGCAACAGGCAAGTATGTCTTCTGACTGAACCAACCTCCAGGTTGATAGTACAGTTACGTGAGATACTCAGAGTTCCGTAGCACAGCTGCCATGCAGTTATGTTCTTTTTATATTTTACACAAATTAAATTTATTTACTGCTTAGAAAGGAAGAGCTTATACCCCACTTGTGGGATTTTTCAGCTTATCACTTTGATTTTTTACACCATGTTCTAATTATTGATAGACACCCATGAAGATAGTGAACTGGGGGGGTCATCCCAATGAGACATCTTTCCTCAGAGTGGTGTGTTTCTGATTTGGTGAGAAGCAAAAAGAGAAGAGAGGTGGTTGCTGTTTTTTGGTTTTGACATCAGTTTAAGTTAGCAATTATATAGTAACTGTACTAATAACGAGATACCTTTAAAACTCGTTGGTTCCGTGACATCAGGATTAATTTATGACCTCATTTCTTTAATGCCTGCTGAATGTTATTAACTAAAGGGCAATTCAGAATAAATGCAAAAGAGTCATACTGTTAAGTTCAGTAATTTAGATACTTAGACAGGTTCTCGTTCCTAATAAATTACTGTGGAATCAGTGCTCGTTTTTATTGAAGTGTAACATGGAGTAAGTTGCACAGATTTTAAGTGTGTAGCTTGGTGAGTTTTTATCAAGTGCACACATCTTTGCAAAGGGCACACAGGTCATCGGTACCTAGATTCAGGTGCAGAATGATGCTCTGTAGGTCACGGTGTGAGTAATTTCTGTCTCGTCTTTTCCAGATAACAAAGCTTTGTTTGTCATCTCTATGTCAGACAATGGGGCCCAGATTTACGAGCTGGTGGCACAGACAGTTTCTGAGAAGACTGTGTATGTATTAGATCTAGCTGCCTTGCTCTAATGTGTTTAATATCCTGAACATTATCTTTTCGCAAATTTAACTCTGTTTCTCCAGGAGGACTTTGAAACTAACAACAAGCACGTCTCTGTAGTCTTTTAGATACAGTCTTCTAAGAACTTGTTCCTTTTTAGAGTGATGCCTCTTATTTTGATTCTGTTCTATTGAAAGTATCTTTTCTGAAGAAAAGTTTCCAGAAGGTCAAGTGAAGTTTTTTAATGGGTCATGCGTGTAGCCATCATGTTGTCAGGGTTTGCTTTAAGGTACAGTTTCTGTCTCTCCTTCGTTTTTGCCAAAAGAAAGGTATCTTCTTGCAAGTAGAGTTTTTTGTCGGTTGGTTATTTGTTTTGGTTTCTGTTTGGTGTTTGTCTTGTTTTTACTTTGTTTTCTCACTGAATTTTAAGGACCTCTCTTCTTTCTTTTCCTTTTGTCCTTTGGGTTCCTGGCGCACCCGCGCAGCTGGCAGGACCTGATCTGCCGGATGGCCGCGTCGGTGAAGGAGCAGTCCTCCAAGCCCATCCCGTTGCCGCAGCCGCCGCCCTGCGAGTGAGTGTGCCGGCGCCACGTGGGAGGTCCGGCTGTGTGCTTTGGGTCAGACAGGAGTGGGCAGCACTTACACGCTGTTGCAGTGCTACTGAGGCGCCTCGTGGAGTTAAAAGATTGTTTTCTTCCTCCTGTAGAGGAGACAATGATGAGGAAGAGCCTCCGAAGTTAAAGGTGGAGGAGCATCGTGGCATTTCAGTCACCGGCTTGCAGAGTCCAGGTAAGCAGGTCCATCGGGCTCACCGAGGAGAAGTTAGCCTGCGTGGTGCTTACTGAAGGGCAAGGAGGTCTTCCTGGCATCACCGTTCATTTTAACGGACGTCGCCGACGGGCCGTCTGTGTCCCATCACAGCGCTGCTCCACAGTGTGTTTTACTTAACGTGCGACCTCTGTGGTTCATTTCCCGAATGCTTCACGTCAGAGGCTTTAAGATACATAGTTAGAATGTGTATATGTGTGTATATATTTGTTTAAGATATAAGAACTTTTTCTGTTCTTTTGAACAGACAGAGATTTGGGATTAGAGTCTCCCCTGATACCGTCAAAGTGTCAGTCTCGTTCACTGGGTGCCCCTGGGAAGTCGGAAGGAGATGACGCCTTCGTGGCCGACAGCGCGATCACCAGGGAGCAGCGTGCAGATGGGCCTCTGAGGGGAGGTGGAGAGAACTGTCCAGTGCCCGCCCCAGGTCCACACCCACCTGTGTCTGAAGAACGGTGGGCGCTGGACGCACTGAGGAATCGTAAGTTCTGTGTGCAAGCCCATGCGGGTATTTCCTAAGAGCCAGAGCTGTGTGCTGGGCGCTGTCATCAGTTCGGGAGCTTCCGAAGAGGAATAGACTGTGACTGTTCGTTTGCTGTGTGAATTTTCAGTCTAGTTGGGAAGGGATAGGAACTTTGCTCCGCTTTCTAAGGTGACAAACGGCACAGGTCTGTCCACAGTGACCTGGTTGGGGTCACCAAAGGAGGGAGGTGTCAAGAGAGCCAGAGCGACCTGAGTGGTGCTCTGCAGACTGGGCTCCTGATGGGTATTTAGGAGAACAGGAGCCATTGGGACAGAATGACGGAGGCACTGAAAGCGCAGAGGTGGGGACTCCCGGGGGGTTGGGAGAGCAGTGTGGACCTGGGCCTGTGTGGTATAGGCCATGTGGGTTACGGGAGTCGTGGGGGATGAGACTAGAAAGATGGCACGTGTGTCCTTGAACCCAGCTGCTGGGACCTGAATACCAGATCACGTCCCATGGACTTGTAAGGAACGCACATCACAGTCTTTTGAGAGCTTTTCAAACTAAAAATTATTCTTCTAATGTTCTTGTGAAAATGGTCGTATTCTCCACTGGAGTCCGTCTTTGTCTCACACACACACACCCCCCTGTGTGTGCGCATGCCCTCGAGAGTGGGGGGTGCTTGACTCTGTTAGATGTGCGCCCCCCCCACCACCACCACCACCACCAGCCTGGTCGACAGTCGCTGTCACAGGTGGGAGCGTGTCACGTCTCTCAGGTGTACTGGACTTGGGGAGAAGCCTGGTAGCCGTGGTTCTGGCTGTAGAGAACCATCTGGAGTTTTTAAGCTAGGTTCTGAGTAATGAAAACTCAGTTGGGCGGTGAGCTGTAGAGTGGGTGTGAGTGGGGAGAGTGTGGAGTGGTCCCTGTGGAGGCTGTGGGAGCCTGGGCTGTGAGTGCCGGGGCTTCGGAGGACGTCGGAGGACTCCACAGAGACTCAAAACGGTGACTCGTTTGGATGTGAGGGCCGAGGAGAGGGAGTGTGTAGGGATGAGCTTCGTATTTTCGTCAGAAATAAACATCAGAAAGGACCACCGCCACCACACTGTGTTCCTTTTCTTAATTTGTCAGAGATGATGGGTTCAGTTTCAAATTGTGGGGCACGCTGTTCGGAGGAAGCGATAAGCAGGAAGTTAGTGTGAACTTGCTGGAACACTGGAGAGAGGTGGGGGAGAGGGAAGGATGTGAGTGTCAGAGCCAGAAGCGTTCAGAGCATCTCTCGGGGGGAGTGTGATACAGAGACGCAGCTCAGAGACTGGCCTGTGCGAAGAAACCCGCGATGGAGACTGAGCCGGAGTCCCAAGTAGGGGATTGGTCAAGTTCTGTAAAACCTGATGAGTTCTAGATTCTCTTGAATTAACCATCATAATGACTTCCTTTGTTTAACTTTTTATTATTAGTTTTTTCAATCAAGGTTCGCTGTAGTATTAGTGTCCTGTGCACAGCATAGTGGTTTGGCTTTTGTAAGTATTAACGTTTCTGATAGTTTGACTAAGGAGGCGGCTCCGTGAGTAAGGTCATTGAAACACTAAGAACGTTTCCCTGTCTGGTGCAATGACACGTGCTGCCAGGGCTCATCCCGAGGAAGTTCACTTCCTTCTTCACCGTTTAAGGAGCTTCTTTAGGTTATTATAAATGATAAAATGCTCTGCCTGTCTAACAAAATTGGAAGAAATAATGCGTGTGTATATAGTGTCTACTCTTGGAAAAATAGAACTTTCCGGGTTTTTTCCTCCAGCTTAACACAGCTTTTCAGCATTCTTGTAAGAAGTGCCCCGTGGGCATCACTCCAGGCACAGGAGGAAAGGGTAGAGGAAGGCTGTCGACGGCAGCACCTCTCCAGCAGGAGTGCCCAGATCTTTTCAAGTCGTTTAATATTAAATCTTCTTTAGATGGTGCCCTTATTCTATTTTTTGACTGTAGAAGAGTGTATGAAATTATTACTTTTCCTATATGTTAATAAAAAGGTGCTTCCTTTTAGAGATAATAGTAACTGACAGTTCCACTAAGTGGTTGCATTTTGGCGTCGAGCTTATTGTTGTGAATTTGCATTTTTCCTCCATCCTAAACCGTCCAGTGGGCTTGCTGAAGCAGTTGCTGGTGCAGAGGCTGGCTTTGCCTGACACGGGCACTCCGGAGGACTGGCCGCATTTCTCAAGACGCAGGCCGGCCTCGCCAGGGCCGCAGGCAGACGGTGGGACCCAGAACTTTGAAAATGTCAAGGCCGATCATCCTGGTGAAGAGCAGATGCCCTTAAGAACTGGAGCTGCTGTCGTTTCAACTTGTCTCAGTTCACGGACTTCGACGGACTCTTACGCTTCAGGGGACTCGGTGACCCTGGCGTTCCAGGAGAGCCAGGCGGGCGCCCTTTTCGTGACGGGCCCCCAGGGTGGGGCCCCGGAGGCTCCCACTGTGGAGCCAGACGCAGGCCTGGACGAGAGCGGAGAGCGCTTTTTCGATGCCCGTGAGGCTCACAGTGATGATAATCCGTCGGAAGGTGACGCCACAGTTAGAAAGGAGGAGAAGGATGTCAACTCACACATCTCAGGCAAGCGCTCTCACCTTTAAGCGCTGCTCTCCACTACTCTTCCCTGTCCTGTGTGCCGAAGTGCATGCTTATGTGGGCAAGCGTTACTGTCTGCGTGTGCGTTCGTTCGCGTGTCTGTTCGTGTTTGTGTGTGTGTTCGCGTGTTCGTGTGTGTGTTGGCGTGCGTATGTGTGTGTTCTCTCGTGCTATGCTGGACCCCCTCCTCAGTGCTGGGTGGTATGTATAGCTATGAATAAACACATACAGATCCACTGTTCTGAAGCTTAAGTCCCAATAGGAGAAAGAGTGACAGTAAATAAGTGAAAAAAAAAATAAACACCGAGGTGCCAGAAAATGTGCACACGTTGTTAAGCGGTGTTGTCTACATGTTACGTAAACACTGATGGGAACCGCTCTAGCACCTCTTACAAGTGCAGAAGTCAAACATGGCCTGGATTCATCCTTTGTTACCGGTATATATTGAGTATTAGAATTTTAATACAGTTTTTCCCTTTCTTAAAAGGTGTATCCTTTTTCTTTTTTTTTTTTGGCATGCTCTGTAGCTGTCAGCTGGTGAGAAGTGTTAGGGAAAATAGGTCAGACTAAGGGCAGCAGGAGGTGACAGAGGAGAACAAGGTCTCCAGGAAGAGGGCCACCATGGAGGCAGCCTCTGAGCAGAGACCCAGGGGAGGAGCGGCAGCGGGTGGCAGGAGGCAGGGAGGGCCCTGGGCAGGCTGCGTGGCCAGACCAGCTCCCGTGGGGACGGAGCACAGGGGCCAGAGCAGGTGGGTGCCAGGGCAAGAGGCGTTTGGCAGAGAAGTGGTTCTGAGGTCATAGAGAGACTTGGTAGTTTTTAGCCTTTAACTTGTAAAATGCTGACGGATGTGAAGTTACGTAGGAATTACCATGAAAGTTTGCTAAGTTGAAGTTGCACCTGAAATGAGAAAATTCTGATATGCTTAAAAACCGAACTCAGGAGTTTGGGGGACAGTGGCTCTCACCCCTCTTGCTGACTCAGTTGTCATGAGCCACCCTGCCCTGCCCCCGGTTCCTGAGGTGCTGACCACAGCCCTGCCCTCACCTGGCCGGCCTCTCTTCCTGCAGGAAACTACTTGGTCCTCGAGGGCTACGAAGCCGTGCAGGAGAGCTCCACGGACGAAGACGCGGCTCTCTCGCTCCCACTGCCCTCGGCGGGCCTGCCCGCTATGGACGCGGTCCACCAGCAGCAGCAGCAGCCTCCCCGGCATGCTCACTCGGACGGGGCAGCCTCGCCGTTCACCCCAGACTGCCAGGCCCAGCAGCGCTGGGGAGCTGGGGAGGCCTCCTGTTTTGAGACCCCGAGTCCCTCCCCAAGTGCGGATTCACAAAGCCAGATCATGGAGTGCATCCATAAGATAGAGGCTGACCTTGAACACTTAAAGGTACCTCAGACTCAGCGTCCTTAGGACCTTGGTCCCGTGAAACGTGTTCAACAGAGAGGAAGTTTAGCCTGATCGAGAGGCAGTGGACGTGGTCAGGTTCTCAGTTTGTGTGTTTTCTTTGACCATTATCCACGAAGGGGCCTGGACATTCAAAAGCTGAGATCAGCACTGTGTGTGTGGTGACACATCACAAGAGCAGGAAATGTTGTAGCTCTGTATACGGTGTGTGTACGGGTTTCCAAGTTTAAGAGCCTGAATGAATAGATTTGGGGCGATGGGCCGGCTGCAGTGAGCAGGTGGGACCCGCAGCTGAGCTGGGTGGGGTTCGGGCAGCGCAGGGCTAGAACCTCTTCGTTAGCTGCTCGTCTGCCGGGGGTGTTGGTAGTTTTCCCAGATGCTGTGTCACTAGAAGAACACCCCCACTGGCTCCTGTAGTCTAAAAACCTGGGCACGATGGAGGTTTTTTATAAATTGGTCATTGAAGCCGTCACTGCACTAGCCTCGGTTTCTCAGGGACTTGATTTTAACATCTGTCATCAGCAGACACAGCTACGAGAACCCAGATGTTTTTCACGCCATATAGTTGGAGTCTTCATAGGGGCAGCGCTAAGGGTGTTGTTAGCGTTTTAGCTAAAACCGGGCTCCGTTAGTCCTTCCTTTCCCTCCGTGCGGCAGCTGTCCCTCCTCCCAGGGTAGCTGCGTCGTGGCTGATGCGACGGGGTGAAAGGGCCTGGGGGCCTCTCAGGTGGTGCAAGCTGAGTGGGGGCTGCCGTCAGGGGCCCCCGTGGTGGGAGAGCTGCCTCTGCCCTCTGTGTGCGTAGGGCACTCGCAGGCACGCAAGGCAGGAACGGGGGAAAGGGGTGGGATTGACTTGCTTGCCCACTACAGGAGTTTCGGGACGTTCATGTTGAAATTCCCAAGCGTACCCGTGACATAGAAAAGGACTTCTGCTTTCAAACCAGAAACTGTGTGTGATGCTCACGCGAGAACCCGTGGGTTTTGTCTTACAGAAGGTGGAGGAGAGTTACGTCATGCTCTGCCAAAGGCTGGCCGGGGCGGCCCTCACAGGCAAGCACTCAGGTACGTGGGGGCTGCGGGTCCGACTCCGGCACCTTCCTGCCTGAGCACGTGCACTCGGGGCGCCACGCCTTCTTAGGCTGGGATTCCCTTCCTTCTGTCTTGGCCGTTGCCCCCTACCAGCCCTTCCTGTTCCAGGAGGCACCACAGCGGCTGTCCCTGTACCGCGCCCCCACTTCCGCAGAGCAGGACGAGTCCCCTGGGGCACGCGGGTCCCCTGAGTCCCACTGTGCTCCTGCTTCTCCGTGTCACTGCGGGTGGCTGTGTGCACTGCCACTATTTCTGTCCACTTGCTCTCGGGCTTTGGGATGAGGCTGTTCTGACCTAGAAACCGAGACACGGGTTGTAGATTCTCTAGTGTGATTTGCTCTTCTTGACATGGCCTTTATTTTTCCCAGATGAAAGTTAGAGCTGTGTGTCCTGGAGTGACTGGGCATCGGCCTTGTAGCAGCACATCCGGACTCCAGTGTGACGGAGGGCCTGCCTGCGAAGCCCCAGGGTCCGCACGTGCCCGGCGCCCCCGCAGGACCGGGCCCCCACAGCCCGGCAGCTGCGCCGTGTGTCTGTGGGGGCGTGCATTCTCTCTCCGCCCTCCTCCCCGTCAGAAATGCAGTGATTTCAGAACAAAACCAAATGTGTAGAGCTTTGGGTTTAGGATATGAAATTTTACTTAGACATAAGAAAACGAGAAAATCAGATATATTTATTTGACTTCATTCCATATTTGAAAGCACATTTTAACTTTTATTTTGCCATGTTTTGTTTTAATTGAGTAGTGAGAGTTTTTAGCCCTTTGTGTTTAGGACACCCAAGGATCACCTGCTCCTGAAGCAAAGAGTTCATGTGGGGGTGTTAGGAGGTTGGTAGAGAGGTGAAGAAGAGACGTGGGGAGCGCCCGGCCTTCCCGGAGCTGCGCCCCTGCTGTCCGTGGTGGCTTCTCTGGCGGTCACCTGGGAGGCCAGGCACACCCGCGGCTCCCCCCCCCCCCCCCCGCCCATGCTGGGTGGACACCTCTTCTAGCCGGGGTCCACCCTCAGCCGACAGGGATCCTCACTGTACTGAGTCGCAGGCACTTGAGAGTGGGTGTGCTTTCTTCTGCTGTCTTTTCTATTGAGGGTTGGGATTTGGGGGGGTGAGGAAAGCAAATTTTATTTTCTTGACTATAAATTTGTTATTCTTGATATCATTTCATTTTTGTAATTATGCATTAGCCTTTGGCACTTGTGTGAAATTATTCCTGCAGATTGAGCAGGAAGTAAAAAAAAAAAAAACAAAAAAACAACTAAAAGCAGGAGGAGATGCTTGGGGCGGGGGCGGGGGAGCGCTCAGCAAAGTCACCTGCTGGGATCACTACTGAGATGAACGTGGCGGCCCGGCCGCGGCCCTGCTGATTCCAAGGCCAGTAACGGGGGAGTCCCTGGAGGCTTGACTCTGGTTTTTGCACTGACAGTGCCAAAGGGCTCTGGGTTGAAAGGAGAGCCAAGAGGGGTGGGGAAGGGGGAGGCAGCGCGGCCCAAGCGACTCTGGAGGAACTTCGGCCACCGGCACTGCTGGGGCCCGGCCCACCCTGGTGCCCATGGCCGGGACCCGCAGGGACGGGGAGCACTGGACACGCCACCGGGCAGTGGCGCCGGCCGCACCCCAGAAGATCCAGGCTTCGGCGTTGTAACCTGAGAGCTTTGACTGTGTTGCGTCTCTGTGTTTTCTTTATGCCTCGAGTCCGTGTGCTTTGAAGTAGTTTTACCCACCGAAACGAAATCACTTGTCAGAGCTGAAGTCCTGTTCACGTGAAGGAGTTCGTGTCTCAGCAGTGCCCCCCGAAGCGTGCGGGTCGTCGCTGGGACCGTCCTCCCTGCAGTCCTGAACGCACACACTCACCAGCGGTAAGGTCCCCCCGTTCCTGTAGTCGGCGCTGCACCTTCACACGCTCCTGTGTCGGACTCCTCTTCTGTCTTTTCAGAACTGGTCTGTGCTGTTCAGTAGACTGGTCAACTTGGATCGTTGGACCTCATCAATAAATTAGAATTATATTTTGGGTTTGTAGACCAAGTATAAATTAAGTCACGATGGAATTAAAAAGTTTAGAACCAGAAGCTAATATATAAGTGTAATTTGAACTTTCTGTATCTTTTAAGAGAATCAAGTAAAAACCAAATGGTTATTGTGCTGCTGTAAATAACGCCCCACTCTCAACTGAAAGGGTTTCGTCTGTGGCCACTTGACCCCAACACCGCCAGTGGGCACTTCGTCAGGAAGAAGGTGAACGAATGCACACGGACTCCTCGCGTCCGGCGCTGCAGGGAGTCACACGGTTCAGGGGGTCGGTGAGCAGGTGGGAGCTCTCTGGGCTCAGCCGGTGTCTGGTCCTGGGCCGCGACTGGCTTTCCTGCTGGAGCCTGACGCCTCCCCGGGGCTCGTCCCCGGAAATCGCCCCGACCGTAGCTCTGGTCCTCCCAGCTAAATCCGTGTCCGGGTTTTCCACCGAAGCCCCTAAGTGAAGTCTCCTCCGGAAGGGGGCCCACAGTGTGCAATGTCCTTTGACCTCACTCAGCCCCCCTTTCCTCCCCAGCCTGGCCCCCTGCGTCTTCCGTGTCGCTTTGGCCATTTCAGTCGCATCATTTTACTCAGATGCTGGATCTGCCTTTCGGGACGAGGGGACTGGACGTTTATCCTGTGCTTGAGCAGAACCAGTTCCCATCACAGTCGTGTTCTCAGAGTTGAGGGGACTCTGCTTCCAGGTGGACGAATCCGAGGGTGGTGGGCTGGCCACCTCCCCAGAGCTGAGCTGGGGCCCCGGCGCTGTCCGGGGGGCCCCGCGGCTCCGTTGGTGAGAGGTGGCAGGTCCCCCTCGGAGTGAGTGCCTCAGAGAGCAGGGTCGGGGCCGACCAGTGAACACGGCGTGCTGTGGAAGCCCCACGTTGTGAAATGAGCTTGTTTGACCAGCTTTGAGTTGTTTCGGCCTTTAGCTTCGGAAGTGTCACTGTTCTGTCCTCCTGCATGGGAGGCGTATTTCATAAGCTTTTTGGCCTGTTTCCCCCCAAACAACTTTAAACAACTGTTAGAAAGTATGAGTCTCTTAAAAAGTTTCTCTGTTTGATTTTGGAGGAGAAGGGGGCACTAATGTGATAGTGGAGAGAAATCCTTTTTCCTTTTCTATTTTTTTTTATTTTTTTTATTTTTTTTTTTATTTTTTAAAGAAGCAAAAGAGAATCCCGCTGTGCTTCCTGGGTCGTCCTTTATTTGTGCGCTTCCCCCCTCGGATGTTGGCAGATGTGGTGTGACGTGGAGCGTCTCTGTGCTTCGCACCGCAGGGGTGTGGGGTGTGGTTTCGGACTTCTAGAGTTTCCGTGTCGCAGAAGGCTCTCCGAGAGCTGTGCACAGGGCACCTCCAAACAGACGGGGGACCTTCCACGCGTCTCTTTGCAAGCCGTTTCCCCCCCTCGTTTTCCAACTCTTGTTTTGGAGATCATGGTTTTCCCTACCCCTTTGCAGAGTGATCTGCAGATTTGTTCTTTCCTCAAGGAAAGAGCTCCTCTGCCTCCTTCCTTATGCCTTCCCCACTGGTGTTGCTGGTTTTGATAATAAATCGGTAGGAAAGGAAATGGACCTCCTGAAAGGAAGCTCTGCCCACCACTTCAGGTGCCAGCGGCTACGCAGCTGTCCTGCAGAAATAACTCCTGTGCACACTGTTGGTTATTTTTAATAAGCCTCTTTCTACTAGAATATTTTGTTTTCCTTATTCACCATACAATCATGTACTCTTTAACATAAATTACCTTAAAAAATCTGGAACTGTCTTCAAAAAAACTTTATTAATAATCATGTATTTTTACTGATCACGTTTTGAAACACCTAAAAGACTTTATTGCTCTAATTACCCCAAATGTACCTTTGTGAAATAGCTCTTTTATGAATTAGCTGGTAAGGCTGTCTGTTTCTGGAACAAAATATTGGTCCTCTAAAACCTTTGTTTTTTGGGGTCTCTGGGGAACTAGAAGATGAGAGTTCAAATATTAAATATACTTAAAGGAACCAGGTGTGCGGCTCTTTCTTTGTGCTGTTGGTCGTTCGGCTCGTGGAAGCCGTGTTCGAAGTGTTTCGGTGCCGGGGAGGCTTCCGTCACTCGTCCTGCTGCTTGGGGCATCTGCTCGGAACGGGACGCAATTCGTGTCCCCGACGTCTGTCTGAGCATCGTCCACGGCGGTTCAGCTGCTGCTGACACAGCCTTGTTGAGATTTAATTCACGTATCGTGCAACTCACTCGTTTAAACCCGACAGCTCAGAGATTTGGGGCATGGTACGTGATTAATAGTTTTTCACCGTGCCGCTCAGCGGGACTAACGGAGCAGCTTTTACGGCTCACTGGAAGGTAACTTGAGTTTAATGCTACCCTAAATGAAAATGGATCCTTCTACCATTCTGTCCCCGTGCTGGACTTCCTGAAGAACCAACATTTCTGTGCTTTTGTGGATTTCAGCTCAGAAGACTCACTGAATTTTGGGGTTGTGTGTCGTTGGTTTTGGCAGACATATAATCTGACTTATTCTTGGAATGCCTTTTTAAATGGCTGCGAACAGATACTGCACTCGCTCTTAGCCAAAGGGCCGAGAAGCGATCTGGGGAAGATACTTTAATTCTTGATTTGTTCAGGGGACATTTGGCTGAGAGATCTCGTAAGCATAACCAAAAAATGCATAATATTTTGAGGGCTCTTTGGTTAGTCACATGTACGTGGTGGAATTACTGGCTTATACTGTTAACTGTGCTCATCCACGTAACTGCAAGAACAAGTCAGTGCCCGTGCCTCGCCCACCTGCTCGTAGACGTCCGTGTTCTCTTAGGAGTGGTGACAGGAAAGCTCTGTCTCGGCAGGAACGTAAGCGCACGGTGGCAAGTTCATGAACTTCTTTGTCAGACTTTGGGGATGACAACAGCTCTGATGGCCATTCCAGAAAGAGCTTCAGAACTGCTTTGAAGGCGCTGGCGTCGGTGCAGAGCTTCCCAAGGGGAGGACTTTGAAGGTGATTGTAGTGATGTTCAGCAGTGAGGTGTGGAGCACGATTTCTAGGGTGAGATCACGAAATTGATTGTCTGCCCTCATACCCCGATGACAAGATGAACACAAGTCACGTTCGACTTACGCCGTCAAAAGAGGTGCTCAAAGTGGTAGCCGTCAGCGTCCAGACACTTCTCATCGTGGCGAACTACTGCTTGAGCTGTGTTGACCAAAGATATCCGCTGTGCGTGCCGTTTCAGTTTCTTCCCGAAGTACCACCGATGTCGCCCGTTTTCTGCGGGACACCACGTCCTTTAAGGTCCCCCACAGGTGGTGTAAGTCTGGAGAATGCGGGGAAACAGCAAACAGTCTTGAATTTTAAATGCCACTTGAGAATGGTCTTGTGCTCCTCAACCGACAGCCATGCTTCTGCCGTTTTCCGTGACTGTCCTGGCTGTCGCATGGCAACACTAACATTGATTTGATTCATGCCATCTTTTGAGTGAACGTCATACCACACATTGCTACTGTAACTCATTTCAACTTGGAAAAGTAACACACAGACAACAGCGATTACAACGTGTGTGCATTTCTTGGCATGCCCTGGGGTTGTCAACACTAGTAGAAATTAAAAGGAGATGATTTATTATGAGAAAGATCATACAAAAACTAATTTCTTTAAAATAATGACAAACCCATTACATATTTTTATGAAAATCATTGTTTTCAACAATTAATACATTGAGAAGTGTGTTTTATAGTTTTTCAAATCTCTTAACATCTGACATGAGAGAAGACAACCTGATTTTTCTATCTACTTCGGTGTACATTCTGGTATGATGATCTTTTGGTTGAAATAATAAAGAAAATGCATCTGCACGTGACATTTTAAAAAGGGAAAGTGTTTTAATAGCTTTTTCAGATACTTGTGGGTATTTTTCTTTGACACTCTATCGAAACCTGACGTGGTAGAGTCTTAGAAGAACGCTGCAATCACGAAAGCTATAAAGCAGCCGCCGCGCTGGGACGGGCAGGAGGGGCTGGGACAAGGGCTGGCTCCACACTCAGGTGTGGCAGTTGAGAATCAGGAGGAAAAGCTCACTACAGAGGTCCCACCTGAAGAGCTAGGGGTCTGCCCTCAGCCCGGCTTCCCTGGGGATCCCCAACCCTGGGCACCACCAGGACTGGGAAGCGGAGCCCCCATAACATCAGGGTTAGAGAAACGGGATTCTGCACATCAGGGGAGACGGAAGGCTGCGGGAAACCCTCATAAAGGGCCCGCACCCCAGGCTCTAGAGGCACCGGAGGCATACCGGGAGAGAGCCGGAAGGGTGGCTGCCCCTGTCCCCCCCGCCCCACACACATACCCGCCCACCCCCATCCCCACACAC